>CADWAE010000087.1:600000-829626 GCA_902982915.1 Phalloptychus januarius
GTACAGAAAATGTAACGTGCGTCTTAAGTTACAGTAACAGGCGGGTGATGGAAGCCACAGCATGACCTCGTTTTATGCCAAAGGAAACGTTTCCTGAGTGTTTTAAGGAATCCATGAGTCTGTCACTGAGACACCTTCCTGCCATTTGACTCAGTTAATGAAATGACTGTTTGACGGCACCCAAAGGGATGCTAAATTAAGAAAGGTTTTATGAATCATGGAGCATTTCCCTGTTGTGGAACAATATTTAACAGAGTTTGTCACTTTTGGCAACTTCCCTGAAATCATTTGATGTGGCGCTCAATGACGCTTTCTGGGCCCCTCAACTAAATCCCAAATAAAGCAGTGAGATTTCCATCTGGAGTCCTGAGGTTGGGAAAACAAAGAGGAAGTTTCACTCTTATGAAGACATATTTATGATTGCTTTTCATATATACTAGTGGATTTGCAAAAGACAATACTATTAGAACAGATGAATATATACCATGGTCAGCTGTATGTTATTTATGTTATTTCCTGAATAAGGAAAATCACACATCTGCCTCTCATGAATAAGGCCCCCAGTAGATTGACAAATGCAGTGAAAACTACAATGAAACGACAAAAGACACAACACAATGGCATAAAGCCACAAGCCTGCTGCTAAAACCTCTGCAAGTAAATTTATTATAACTTCCACTTATTATAAATTATGTTTTAGGAAAACTTCTGTTGAAGCTTTTTGATGTTGCGTTGTAGCTTTTGTGTTTTGTTGACCTTATCTGGACTGCCATAAATAACAGTGGAATTTGGTTTAATTTTTAATCATGTTTTTCCTCTCAACCACTGACTGCTACATATACAGAACTGTCCAAAGATAAAACTTTCAATAACCTTCAGAACTACTGATCAAAACCTTTAAATGTCCATCATGTCTACTTCTGATTATAATGACATATGTTTGAATTATATTGGAATTGGAATGCATATTAAAATTCTGTGCAATTCTGATGACTTAGTTTGATAGATAAAAGCTGATTTGTAACAGATTATAAGGTATTGCTGCTTGAGTCAATTAATCAATTTAATCCTGACGAATAGATTGCTAAATTATCTGACAATTATTTTAATAATCAATGAATCACTAACTTGAGTATGAAGATTTAAAAAGGGGATTCTGTTGAAAGAACACAGTCAGGGCAATAATGAAACCAAATCTGCACAAAAACATTTTACAAATGACTTAGATGGCTTCATAGTTTTATGTTTAGTGCTGATGCCTTAATCTAAATAATAAACTGAGCGGAGGGGTGTGGGTGTGGGTGCGTGTGTGTGTGTGTGCATATGCAGGGGGTGTGGGTGCGTGTGTGTGTGTGTGTGCATATGCAGGGGGTGTGGGTGCGTGTGTGTGTGTGTGTTGGCCCTGTCGTCCATGCTGGTCTCTGACTCTCACTGCCCCAGTAATCTCTGAGCAGCACTGAACATGTGCAGACCATGAATAAATAAACATTTATCCATGTTTTCTGATGAAAACAAGCTAAACTGGGCAGCAAAAATAATCAGAAAAACTGAGTCATTAAGGAGTGTGTTTGCAAATGAACACCCGTTTAAAATATACGTGTGTGCAAAAGCTTTTTACCTGCAGAGATATTCTTCTATATAAAACATCTAGAACAAACAAATAGATCAGGGAGAAATGAACTGAAATCTCATCGAGCACATGAGGTGGCCTCCTAAGTTCCCAAACAATGTTGCTAAAAGACTCCAGAATAAATGTAGGATAGGCAGATATTTCTCAGGGTCCTGTTTTTTTTCCTAATTAAAGCAGTGTGCACTCACCATCTCTCCTGTTGAGCTTGGCGTAGAAGGCTGAATAACTGGCCGAGGACTGAGATGAGCTCTGAAACGATGAGTGTGGTAATGCTGATGTGAGAGGACCATTGCAATTATCTGGAAAACAAAACATAAACACTGCATTTCAGAACCTGTTATTGTCAGATGTGAGCGGTTTGAATATTGTTGCATATGTAACTTGCCAAACTGGGATTTGCTCTGCGGAGAGTAATTATGGAAAATGTTCCAGGCGTTGTTACACATTAGTTCAAAGTGTTCCTCTACCTGTCAGTGGAGGAGTTTAAATGCAGAAAACAGGGAAAATAACAGCTTTGTTTCGTTCCTCTGTTCCCAGGCGCCTGCAACAGTCTGTTAACCTCTGCAGTTCCTCACAGACTGCAGCACAAACATGCTGCCTCCTCTACTGCTAATGTGTTCTTAATCCAAGATTGTAAGATTACATCACATCCAACCAGCAGCAGATTAGGAGTACTGTGATCTAAAGCCGTCACTTTTATTGCGCTCTGATCCTTCTAGCCTATAACAACCTTCTCCAGTGTGTCTGAGCAGCATTAAGGCCTGGGTCTAAGATCATAATGAAAACTGGCAGCAGCCTGATTACAATTATCCCTCAGCTTTCTCAATCAGTCGTGTAGCTGAGTGAGGGGCAGCCCTTTGTTTTTGGGCGTCGCTCTGCTTGGAGCTCAGACGGATTCTGGGCACATCTGGAGCTGCGATTGGACATCCATCTGGCCGACAAGAGCTCAGCAGTAGTGACAGCGTGATCTGGTGCGCTTTTAGAACGTCTCGCTGAATCTCAGCCGACCTGACTTGACTCCTCTCATGTCCTTTGCCAAAAGATTTTTCTAATCCTGATTTCAAGTGTGACTAAAGTGGATCATGCCGTTTTTTCCTCTTCTCAAATTACGACTGAAGCTGAAGTGCAGTTGCACGTGTTCATGTGGAAAATGAAAGTGCTGGCACGGCACCTTAACAGACCACAGCATGCACCGGGTTATTATTCAGCAATGGCTCTCTTAATCTATAAAAAGTCTCCTTGATCCAATGTTTGCTTCCCACACACTCTCATTCATTTCTCCCATCTTTTTAAGTTTCTCTTCCCTTTGAAGTGAGCTTTCTTTCATTCAGACATCAGACATTGTCAGGCTCTGACAGCTTTAAGGTGCAGAACTCAAGCAACAACATTCTCATGTTCCGCCATGGGTTAAAACAGTGTGTAAGTTGAGTAAGTTAACAGACTCTGTTATTATCACAGATTTGTTCCCAGGCCTAAGGCCAGCTTGTGACACTCAGGATGACTTATGGACGCAGGATGATTTGTCTGCAGAGCGGTCCAAAGCATGTGGGATGACTCCAAATCCTCTGAAGCTGACTCTAGATCTGTGCTCTGATCTTGGTGGCTTATTTTTTATTTTTTTTTGCCTAATGAAGACACATGTGCGTATCCACGTGGGCAGATATAATACATGCACAGGGGTTGAGGAGGAAGAGCACTTCATTGCTCTTGAAATCTGAAACACGTCAGCTGTAGTCAGGCAACTGATTGGTTTCCGACTGAAGATGTTTCCTCACTCCTCTGGCAAGACAACGTTTCCAAGGAAGGGAGAAACTGAGGAAGCTGGTCTGGAATTACACTTGGAATGTTTCAATAACCCAGGTTTCAGATGTTTGGTTTATGAAAGACAAGAACAAAAACACTCTCATCCATCCATCCATCCATTCATCCATTCATCCATTATGGATAAATGGAGGGTGTCCCACTAGGGACAGGAGAAGTGTTGAGGCCTATATCCAGCGAACGTTTCGGGTGAGAGGCAGGGTCACCCTGGACAGGTTCCCATTGCAGCAGAATCACCCTCATTTCATCCAAACTGACAAAACTCGCTATGTATAATCAATACTATGTATAATGCAATGTTGTCCCTTACTAGTTCAGTATTATTAACACTATTCCTAAGAATTGATCATTTTTTTTCTCTTCCATATTATTCATTGTACAGAGGAGATTTGTTGGAAAAAAACATTATGTGACCATGAGAGGGAAAAAAAGAAAACATGATCCTTCATCCTGGGACTCAAGGAGTATTTATTATGTTTTGCTTCTTTTTTTAAGCAGCAAAAGTCAAAAATGTACAAATGACAAACTTCTAATTAAGCGTTTCATCAGAATCTGGATTCAGGAATTTATTTATTCCGTTTTGGCAGAGTTATTTATTATCTCAGAAGACGATGAATCCAGCTGTAAAAAATAAACACTGAGGGAGGAATTCACAGAGCAGCACTCTCCATTTTTTATTGGATTGCATTTTTTACCCAGAGAGAACCATGCATGCACAGGGAGAACATGCAAACTCCATGCAGAAAGACCGAGGCTGGGAATCGAACCCAGAACCTTCTTGCTGCAAGGCAACAGCTCTACCAGCTGCACCACTGAGCAGCCCCAAATCTTTCACATTCAAAATCAAATAGAACAATCTGTTATGTTCTATTCTATAATCTATAATTCTATAATCTATGTCCTTTGACTTTTTGCTACAGTTTTCTCCCATTGAACATGTACATTTAGTACAAGCTGCCGTAATTTGATTCCTCATTCTTCTAAGAATAATAGCTAGAACTTATTTTAAGGGGTTCAAAATTCTGAAAATGTATGAATGGTTCTTAAGTTGGTGAGAACGAATGTTAATGCTGCATCCAGATGGATCAAACGGTGGAATAGTTATACAATGCCTATACAAATATCATGATGTCATGTAAATGTAGCGTGTAAAAACACTTGTTTGACTAAAAAAGGACATTTTTTGTCTATCACACTGTGCTCTCTATGTGCTGTCCTCTCCCATGTTTCAGGGCCACACCAGTTTCCCAAAACGAATACAGCTTCTTTAAAATGATAATACTAATAATAGTTGGAATCTGTTTATGTGAGATGTGTCTGAGGATATTCCAACTATAATAATAGTCCTTATAATACAATTATATGGTTGTATTCTCAATTTTAAAATAGCCAAAAAAATAGATTCTAATTTAGATGAGACAATTTGCATAAAATTATTATTATTATTATTATTATTATTTTATTATTATAATTTTTTGTGTGTGTAAAATTTAGACCTCACAGTATCAGTTCCTTTGTTTTAATCATGCCATCATGATGATGAAAATTCTGACACTATGGTAAAGTGCAAGTAAAGTAAAAAGGAGAAGAGCCTTTTCCAAAAAAACCTCTTTGTTTAAATCAGATTTAAGTAGACTCATTTTAGAGTGATTTTTCTAAATAAATCATTCTTAAATATAATTTTAAAGCACATATATAAGACACAGCACAAAATGAATTGTGTATCATTGTACTTCTGATATTTATAGAGCAGTGTGTGCGCTTGCATACGGGTGTGTCTGTGGGTATATTCTTGGTTATCTGCCATGATAACACCAGAGCTCAAAGGCACAGAGCAATAAGCTTGAAACATCAGACTCGGCTACACAAGCAATCCTTGATAATAGGATCAATTCCTGCTCACTGTTGGATTTTCTGACAATAAAAAAAACATGAAACATTTCAAAGATTATCTTTCCTGTCAGTAAAAAGCTTTTCACCGTTTGGTGCTTTCATTTTAGAAATGAAACAAGGTTTCTGCCATTCTTTCCCAAATCAATGGTTGTAATTATGTTTAGATTCAGAGAGAATCCAGGCTCCTTATTGTGCTCTTCTTTATCATTTAATCGATACCAGCCACATGGAATGAAAATCTGTAATTAACTTTGTACAAATTATCTTCAAGGACACATTGTAGAGAGAGGAAAGCCTGCAGTGACAAGTTTCACCGTAGGTTGGAATAAGAAGAGAAGCGTCCTGTTTCTTATCTGCCAGACTTAGAGCTTCTCCCAACATACAAAGTGATGTTGCATGAAAAGCCAGCAAATATGTCACAACAAAGTAATTTCTTTAGCACACAGGTGAATATTTTAGGCACCATAGTCAGAAAGATTCTTCTATATCTGAAATTCATGATGTTTGACTTTTCGCTTGGACATCAAAACAGTTGAAAATGACAAAAACACATGCCAAAGGGACTGTTCTAAAAGTAGAACAAGTAATAGTTGTAGGCAAAAGGCAGCATTAGAATGAGCAGTCTGCCCTGATCCTCTTCACTGCAAGGATGAAACCTGTTTAAAGTCACTGCTGCCCAATTAGAGTTGAGCTCTCAGTGGTAGCTTTGAGGAAGGCCCAACAGGGGAAGGGTTTCCTCACACAGCAGCTGGGGTCCTTCACAAGTCAGCCAGTTAGCAAAAGATCACAGCTTCTAATCATACAAGCAACGTCTCTTCAGCTGCCAACAATTAACACTGTAAGTTCTAAACAAACTTCCTGTTAATTTACCCAATCAGTGCAGTTCGACCTTCTAAAAAGTATTCAACTTATTTAATGACGACCAAAATACTGCATCCAATCCAATTTCCAAGATATTTAACTTAGAAATTGTCTCAGATTGGATACTCTTTTAAACACTGGTAGTTTGTGGTGTTTGGTTTAAACATTTAATTTAGTTTTAGAGCCTAAAAATTTTAGAACTTACTTGAAAGTAATATATTTTACGAATATCAACTAGCAGATTGAAAGACTGAAAGGAAAAAAATACAAATTAAGAAGAAGGCCATAAAAAAGTAAATTTTTTGTGCTTGGTTATTTTGTCAGATGCAAATGTATTACTGTCTGTTCAATAACTGATTGCACTATGTTGGCCCGATGCATTTGCTTGGACTTGCATTTGTTATGATGTGTGATATGCAGGGAGCCAGAGCAGGGCGAAAACAAAAATAAAATCACAGGAACCCAGGAAACAGAGAAGTAGCGGGATTTAACAGAAGGAGCCAGCAAAAAATCTAACACTGAACAATAACCAGAACTAAGAAACATAATTCAGTACAGGCAACAAAAATGAAGAAATAAACATATTGAACTAGAATTACTAAGGGATGACTGAACTAAACAAGACTAATCTAACACAAAGAAATTAAGAAAATCCCAAGATTAAACTCTTGGAATCATGAAAATGGTTTTGAGAAATGTGGAGCTTTTGTGTCATCAGTGGTTTGACCTTGGGACTCTCACATGAAGTCTCTTTCTGATAGTTGAAGCAGGAGCTAGATGTTTTCAGAGCCCTTCACTGACCTCCTGGATGACTGGCTGATTCACTGCTGGAGTATTTTTGGAAAAATGGACAAAACAGGACTCCATCAACAACTGGTCTGAGAACAGCTATAAAGAACATCTAAAGTACAGATGTTCAGACTTCACCCAGAGGTCTGAAGGTTCTCTGCAGTCCAATGTTTTCTCTTTTTGTGGATGATGGTTCTCAATGTGGATTGGTGGAATCCAAAAGCCTTAAAGTGGCATTGAAACTCCTCCCTGAATGACAGACATCCATAACTTTGTTTCTCATCTGTTGTTGAATTATCCGGGGCCTGATATGTTGCTTTCTTAAGACTGTTTAGCCTACTTCATGCTGTCAAACAGGTTCCATTTAAGTAACTTTTTTATTCCACATGAGGCCTAGGTGGGACAGGTGAAATTGAAATCAGATTTTCTATAAATGTGTTGAATCAAACTTAATTTATTATTTAATCAGAGGGTCATTCAATTATTTACATTTTCTGTAAATGAATTAAATAATTTGCTAACTGCACTTTGTATCTATTCCAGCTGTTTTTGTCTGAAAAAAAAAAGATCATCTGAAAAAAACACAAAGAGGTACATCTGTAAGAGGACAAATACTCGATATGTTCTGTCACCCATGTTTTTTTCTAGAATTTTCCCATCCATCCATCCATTTTCTGACACCCTTGTCCCTTAGTGGGGTTGGGAGGGTTGCTGGTGCCCATCCCCAGCTAATGTTCCGGGCGAGAGGCGGGGTCACCCTGGACAGGTCACCGGTCTGTCGAAGGGCAACCAAAGACAAACAGGACAAACAACCATGCACACACACACTCACACACACCTAGGGAGAATTTGGAAAGGCCAATTAACCTGACAGTCATGTTTTTGGACTGTGGGAGGAAGCCGGAGTACCTGGAGAGAACCCACCATGCACAGGGAGAACATGCAAACTCCATGCAGAAAGACCGGGAATCTAACCCAGAACCTTCTTGCTGCAAGGCAGCAGCTCTACCAGCTGCGCCACTGGGCAGCCCCTAGAATTTTCCCAAGAAACCAAAGTCAGCAAGGGTTAAGTTATTTTATTTTATCTTAAACTCTAGCTGTTGAAACTCATGCTTTGCGTTACAAAATAACTAGAAACTGCTCAGGTATGTTTGCATTAACAGTATGACTGTGTATGTGTATGCATTGTGATTATAAAGTAACTCCTACTGTTGCATTTTCTGTCTTATTTTAATGTTTTATTGTATATACATTTTTGTGTATATACAATATAGATGTGACTGTAGATGTGAATTAACTTAGCCATGTTTTATCTAATATGTTGCTAAATAAAATAAGCGCCACCTGGTCACTATTGTTATGACCAGGTGGCATAAACAATAGTGCCACCTGCACTGTCCTCTTCTGCTCTGCACATTTCACTGCAGAGCAGAAGAGGACAGTGGTTGATTTTTAGACCTTTGTTGAGGTAGATAAGATCATTGGATAAGATCGACTTCACATGTAAGTATCAGCCGATCACCAATCTCATAAAATTAAGAAATTTGGTGCAGATAAGACGGTGAACCCCTGCTCTATATAGAAACTAGGGTGGGTAAATCTACCTACAGCTGTTTCACATGCTAGACTCTTCTAATGCTTTTCCTCCAGAACAACAATGAGCTGCTCTGTGATTTCATTTAGCTCCCATTGTAGTTGCTTTGTGTGTAAAAAACATGAAACATGAATTTGTTTCTTCTGCAACTAATGTTATTCCTTTGAATAACATTAGAAACAAAGAATATCCAGACATTTTTACATTTCCGACATTCATGATATTGTCTCTTAAACCTAGTATTTAGAAAATCAAATGCTGTTAACTGAGCCCGACTGTTGGTTGCTCTGTTTTGCTGCAAGATAATTGTTGGCAAAATGAAAACACAATATTTATATTAGAATAACCAGAAAAAAATTAATATCACTCGTGATATTTAATAGCTTTGGTAGCTTGCCGTCATCCGCATGTCAATGGAAATGACTGATTTCATTGATGTCTTTAAGCGTCCTGAAATGCGCTTTGAAAGTCTAATGTCATTATGTGACGTTTATGAAATGTGATGTTTGTAAAAGCTGTGATTCATGTAGAACGAAGCTGGTGGTGAATCTTTGTGTACTTGGGATTTGTTGACATTTTGTGCTCCTGACTCAAACATGTCACCTGCCACCCGTAGCTGCATAAGTAGATTAAAAATAAATACAAATAAGGTATCAGAAACTAATTCACATGACCAACCACATAAAACAGACAAAAGGCTTTTGTAATTCCTTGGAAAAAGATTTTTACACGGAATGTGAAAATACTTTTAGCCGCAACTATTGTTCTCTTTTTTGAAACTCTTGCCGTAGTTTTACCTCGAATGTTGGCCTCTTCAGTGACATGCCGTCTTCAAGTTTTATATTTGTACAAGCGATACGCATGATGTTCTTCAACATTTGATGGCTTAATATGAGGCATATTGTCTATTTCACCGCTGTTCGAATTGTCTCTCATGTGAGTTTCCGTCTTTGCTGCCATGCTTAATGCCTCACTGTTCAAAAGAAATGTTGTGGATTCATCTGGTGTTTGTGTATGTCTGCATCTTCCTTTATCTCCATTGCTGTATAAAGATGGAAGCTGCCACTACTGCTATCCACATGCCAAACTGGAACATAGTTCTGTTTTTACTCAGCTCAGCTCTAAAAGAGAGTTTCAAAACAAACGGCATCAAACTTTTCTGTTAAAGTCTCAAACTGTTGTAAAAAGCAACACCAGTCAACCATACAGAGCATCTGAAAGCTTGAAGTGATCTGAGCTTAAGAAAGTGAAAAATTAGTTGAACACAACTTTCCATTTAAAAAATGCTCGGCTAGTCAGCAATCTGTGAAAAACTAAGTGCACCCTTTGTGTTTAGAGCATGTCAAACCCTGTGTTGCAGTAACAACTAAATATATTCTATAGGCATGTGAAGAACAGCTCTGTTAAAGTCCTACCGCCTGTTTCCACCCACAGCTGCATAAGTAAATTAAAAATAAAGAAAAATGCAGAACCAACCACATAAAACAGACAAAAGACAACATTTACCTTTTTAAAGAAAACACAAAATGAGCATCATATTTGATATTTTGTGTGATATTCTTCATAATGAATATCCCCAGTTGACCTTAAAGATCTAACTGAAACACCAACATACCTGTGTCTCTATGGAGACGACTATTAAAGCTGAGGCACGCCACTTTGAACTCGGTTTAAAGTTTAAATGCATTGTTGTTTCAGAGCTGCGACAGCGCAGAGAGGCAGTCTGCTGGAAGAGGGTGCAGAAGTTAATCAACACAGAGACCACAGAGTCAATAATATCAAAGGGTACAGAGATAGTATCTGGTATCAGAGTAGCCTCAGACCTCTGTGTGGTATTGACAAAGCTTCATATGATACCCTGCTTGGACTAACAGGCTCTGCAGCTTGGTGACCTCTGCTTAGCGATAGTCCAAGTGGAGCAGAGGTATCAGTTCACAATTAGCTCTGAACGTCGGCGGAATTCAGGAAGTGCACATCAATACAAATGATTGAGAAACATGGGGCACTTTACTGTAGCACTTCATTTCTCTGAAGCTAGAAAGTAATCTGAAGGGACCTGCCAGCATTTACAGGCAGCCTCCAGCGTAATTTATCGATGACTTTAATGATGATAAAAAATGAATTATTTAGCCCTCATTCAGGAAGCTGCAAAAATAGAAAACAGGTTTATTTTCCTCTGGAATACTGAATCACTGGAAGACTCTTCATATTTCACAGCTCAGAGAAATAGAGACTAAGCAATGGTGACTGATTAAAGAAACATCATTGCAAGCTTACTGCAGATGTGCCACCGTTAGGCAGTTCTTTCAGGTAGGGGTTGTAACATCTGGAACAAAATCCACTCACTATAGGAGAATGCCCCACATTTAATACCTTAAGATCAATTAAAGAACTGCCTTAAATCAAGTCTAACAGCAATGTCTCTGTTAGAACCCAGAAGATTAAACATGGTTCAGATTTCCTTTGTTTATAAATGTATTGGTTCTTGTAGTTTAACTGTGTAAATGGTATGACATTTTAACTTTGTTAATTTTAGCTGCGAAAGCGTCTGCCAATAGACATTAGCTTATTTTGGCCGACTCTGGCACACTTACATCACATGATGTTGATTAATGTGCACTGTTCTGTGACAAACAGATGTGCTTAAATGTGTATTGTTGTGGCAATAATTAAAAGATAAGCTTGTTCTTACCATTAAAAGTAATAAAAATGCAGAGAAGCACATTGTTTATCCTGTATCACTAGTCGCATTCGGCTTGTCAAGTTAATTAGCATATCCCACTGGCTTCTATTTGCTACTGGAACATGGGTGAGCTTGAACTCATATGAACGGTCCAAATGTAGTTTCTCTTCATTGATGTTTGCTTCAGGTTATAGTGGGAGTTCTTGAAATGTTCTCTAACAAACTTCTCTTCAGCAGCTTCTGTCTGAAGCAAAGACATCAGCACTACTAGGGGCCCCACTAGGGGCTCCTGTGTCCCTGAAGAACATGAAGATCAGAACTGTTACCCTTGGTGTGAAATAAGATCAAAAGCCAAAATTAGTTTAGATGCTTTGACTATCTGCTCCATCTATATCTAAAGTGGAGCAGAAAATTACCTAAAATGTTTTTGCGTAAGATATAATCTTTTATAATATTTTAATTTATGTTTATGCTGTTTATGCCTAGTACTGCACACTTCCTATTTAATGACATAAATTTCAGACTTTCAGTTTCAAAATCATACACTATACAATTTATGCTGTAAGATCCTATTATTGATGTCATTTTTAACATCTCCAGCTTTTACAAATAAACTTCATAACTTCACTGTTTTCTATCTCATGTTTCGCTGAATCCTTCCGTCTCTACAGCTACGCTGTGTTTAAGCAGCCAGCTGCTTCTGAGACTGTTCTCTTTCATATTGACTGCTGTGGTCTGTGCTGATTAACTTCTAAGCCATCCTTTAGCTACCTCTCTGGGATCTGTAAAAGCCTTTAAATGATTTTACAAGCAGCAAAAGAAACCATGCGGTTCTGGAGACATGGTATCACAATCTGTTCAGAATAAATGACATATTTCATTTTTTAAATGTAGGTATAAAACACGGATAGAATTCATAATTACTAAATCGATATTGCTGTTGTTCTCTTCCTTGTCTTGATTAAGTCTGTCTCAATTAGCATTTAGTGGTGTAATCAACATTATTTGACACGGTGATGATCTGCATACGCAAATGTGTCTGACTGACATTCTAAGCAGTTCAGGTTAATCTCTTCCAACACATTATGCCTGGTTTTAAAAACAAGTTAAGAATAGATGGAAAGGGTTCATTCCAGCTTAAATTCAAATTGAAAGTAAATAAGTTTGTTAAAGAGATTGAGATCCATCGGGATGGAAAATGTATCGAGGCCTTTTCAAAGAGTTTGGGATTCCACAGAAAGCAGAGCAACTTCTATAGAGTGGCCGACATATCAAAATTATTACAGTAGAACTGTGATGACAATTTCATTAGTTCACAAACAATCCAGATCTATATCTGAAGAACAGCAAGCCTCAACGTTAGCCTTCAAGACTTAACAGGCACAGACTGAGCAGCAGGTTTCCATGGGAGTTCTGAGGCCAGATCCACTGCTGACCCAGAGAACACAAAGTCCAACTCCCACTTTCCAAAAGTATCTTGATGGTCCCCATGAATTAGTTGAAAATATTCTCCAGATCAACATGAGAAAAATGAATTTTTGAAGGTGCAGTTTTCATTTCATCTGGTATAAAACTAACGACATTTCAGAAAACGAGCAATATACCTCCAATGTGGTGACAGTGGTGGGCTGGCCCCCCTGCAGAGGTTTGGCCTGAATTTTGTGAACATGAGCTCAAGAACAATTAAGTGTTATTTTAAGACAACCGCAACACCTGATGGCAACTCTTGCCAAAAAGCCAGGGGCCAGTGATTTGATTTGAAGAAGGATTATGTTTCACACATTAAGTACATTTAGTATAGCACCTATACAAAAAGCTCATCATTACTCAAGCTTTAGAGTTAACACTGATTAGCTCTAAAGCTAACCAGAGATAAAACAATTTTCTCATAACTGATCATATTTTTCCTTGTGCTTCCAAAGAGAAAAAAATTCAAAACAAAGCCAAATAATTTTATCCCAAACATGCAGTACAGTTATATCCTCAAGGAAGCACCTAAAAGCTAGCATACAGTGCTAACAGAAGCAGAAGGCTCAATCCTGATATCAAACTAATGGCCAGGACGTTGTTATTGGCACACAAAATTAATGTCTGAAATATGCTTTGCTGTCATTTTAGTGCTACTAGCAGATAGTTTGCTGTGTACCTGGTTTCAGCAGCGAGAACTTAACCCCAAAGAAAGTTTTTCAGAAAATCTCTCTTGATATTGGTAGATGTTGCTGTAGCACTCGGTCTTAAAAGCTTCACACAAACATGGAAGAGTTTCCAAACTCATTGTTGTGAGAAAAAAAAATGGCGGATTCACAATGGCTGGAAGTCATGATCTTGTTTAGCTGTTCCACAGCAATTATGTTACATAACAGACAAGAAAATATTACAGCGAATAGAGAAAAATGAACAGACTGAAAAATACAACCCAAAAATAACCAAAAAAGACATTTGTACAGCACAAGGAGAAAATACATAGACTTTTTTTCCACTCTTTGATACTCAAAGTACACAAAAAAATTTATCTAAGAGCTAAGAAAGTGGAATTTGCATGATATGTCTCTTATAAAATATGTGTGCAGAACAGAATTTCTTTTCAAGAAATCAACAGACAAACGCAAAAACACATAAAACATGACACTATTTTGCTCATTAGAGCTAATTTGTTGTCAAATTATCTTAATATGAAATGATTAATAGGATTATTAAATAGAGCTGTCATGAACATGAACCCAGTAAAAATAAATAAATGGTAATCTTAAGTGATTGTAAGCTAGTTATTTGTCATAACATTTCATAACGTGTCAGTCTTAATCAGTTAGACTGAACTTTATCGCAGACTGGTAGGAGCGGCTATGAGTGATGCAGCACACTGCTGACTTGGGAATATAAAATGGCTTGTAAATACCTGAGTGGAAAGATCTGCAAGAATAAAACTGCAGAGTGGTCATTAACTGTGCAGTTGTGGGAACAGCTCTGCTGCAGAAATTAGACACAGCGTTAAACACTGAGACGAATCACAGATTGTGCTTCGGTCAAATCTGCATAGCAAAATCAGTTACATTATGTTAAGTGTTTCCAACAAGTTTTCATGGTTAGAGACCCCTTCTCTGGGTTCTCCTCAGTTTGTGTCATAGACCATAATATTGATGAGGAGGTTGTTTATTTCTTTAATTGGTCATCAAAGTTAATGCTTTTTTTGTAGACATTCGAGGTAAGTTAACATGCATCTTCCTAGACACTCATCACTGGTATCTAGGCAGTGATGAGCCGTGTTTCTCACAGTTGGAGATTTTCTACCCAATACAAGTCAACCCTTTAACATTAATGCAGCACAGTTGAAAGTGAATGGGAATAACATAATATCAACCTATTCCTACTTCAGTTAAAGAGAGTAAAATAACTTGAAAGATGAAACAATCTGATTTATTTAACATGTTGAAACCAAAATCCCCTTTCTTAATTTGTCCAGTCTGTCAATAATCGTCCACATGTGATAGTAATTAATATCTTAAGATGATCTACTGTTTTTTTTGCATTTACAATTTTAGCTTATGTAGCCAATTATTATTTAATTGGCTTGGCTTGGTCAGTACTGTCTCTGTGGTCCAGAGATTTTTTCCAGCAGCAGAATTTCCTGAGCCTCAAACTCAAAATCACTAACAAGTCCTGGAGTAAAAACCTTCATATGTTACACAAACATTTAAACCATAATCATAGTTTAGTCTTTGTCAAAAAAAAAAAAGATAAAATTTAATGAGAAAGAGAACTGTACTAGTTGAAAATGGAACAAATGTAGCAATTTTAGTTCCCAAAGGAATCAAGTCTGCCAAAATATCAGGTGTAAAATCATTTGTGCAGCTACCCTGGACTGAATAGTAGTTAAAGCTAACACTAAGACATTTTTGTTTCATTTAAACTAAAAATTGTTTAAGTCCTCAATAGTTCTAAATAACAATAAACACTTCCTGCTGACGTCTACGTGACAAAAATTGGTAAGTGAGGTTCTTCTAGTTATTTAAGGTACATCTGCAAGTCCAACATATACTAGGCTAAGAATAAATACCAAAGCAGGATAGTGAATAATTTGGTCACACACTTGTATTAATAAATGCAACAACTGCCTTTCTTACAATGCCTCCGCATCCCTTATTCCAAAAAGCCCAAACTATTTCTCAGTGCAGTCAGTGGCAGCATCTTTTGACCCCTACTGTACGTTCAGCATCTGTTCCAACAATTAAACATTGTTTAATTTAATTATCCATTTTCAACATTTATTCTGAGGTAAAGAATGTCTGCCTTTTTGTGAAGGTGACCTTCATGTTACGTCTGCCTGCCTGTTACGATCCGAGCTCTGCATCAGCTGGCTGGACGAGCTTTGTTAAAATATGAAAGAAGCATCTATCCCAAAGTGTTTCTTCAAAAAGCACATTCATCTCTCAGCTAAAAGCACAAAGAAACCTGAACAGAACTGCATTCAGACACAGAGCATGGAGTTTTAAGCTCGCTTTACAAATATCTGGTTGTTTTAATTATGTGACGAAGTGCTTCTTACAGCACTGGGCTTAATAAAGTTTATGCATAACAACCTTTTTGATTAAATGCAGGGTTTGGTTTTAACAAGGAGCATAAAACCTTGTATGATTAACTAATCTCAGAAACTGGATTTCTCTGATTATTGTTGTCATTTTTATATTATTTCATTATGCATTTCATTATGTTTTAAACTTTTTAATCCAGTATTTTAATGTATAGTTATCTATGTGTGTGAACAACAAACTATACTCATAATTTTCTTGGGATTAATAAAGTGCCATAAAACCAAACCTAACAAAATATGAAGAGGAGATTCACTGTGAGCGCTTCAGCAACTTCGAGAGATTGAAGATGGTGAAGACCTTAATGAGATGTAAGAAAATATTCCATTTGTCCTGAGTAAACATGACACAGCTAACAGAATTAGTGAACAGATACTACGGAGTGACACTGTGCACACTTCTCTGTTCAGAAGGCCAAACTACAGAAGAGCTCAAACAGGCTGTTAGCACAGCTGAAGCTGCAGATGCTTTTTTAGTCCACAGTTAAAGCTGTGAAGTTCATTCATGCACTTCTGTTTCTCTCCATGATGCTATGATTATGTGATCTCTGTGTGATTTTTGACTTCAGTTTGAGACAACTGTTTCTCAATATAAGGGAAGGCAGTACAGACTTTATTTCTTTTATCTAAATATTTTTTGGAATTTATTATAACAATAAAAATGATTATAAAATAATGCTAAAATTTATACCATTTTTTTTTACAAACCATTTAAGTCAAAAATTACTTTATTTAGCCAAAATCTCTGCTCTATCAATAGATAATGTTAAAGAAACATCAATTAAGAAACAAAAATCTTACATTTTTAACAAACACACTGTAAAACATTTGATGGAGATTTAACTTGTGAATGAAAGTTCACCTGCTGCCTTGAAAATATTATTTAAATCAACAAAAAACGTGTTTTAATTTTAACTCAGAAATTAAAGTTCATGAAGTTGATTTAACAAGTTCATTAATATTGAGTTGAATTTTAACTTAATGCTGTAATTTAAACCAAATAAAATTGATGATTAATTTGCATATTTTTCACAATATGCAAATTAAACTTCTCTCACCGAGGCAAACAGCACACATTGCTCTATAATCTTCACTCACGTTATCAAGTTAAAATAACTGCTGTTAATTCTTATGACATGAACAAAATGTCTGATCTTATCATGAATTTTATTAAACATCACAAGGAATTCTGCTTGGAAATATTCAGCGTGAGCAGGACATTATCCTGAAGCTTTGCAAACTGTTAGTTGCATTAAAATGAATATTTGCCTTAAAAACATACACGAGTCAGATCAATGTAACACACTTCTGTCTCATTCATTTGACTTAAAGAGTAGAAGATAGTGGACTATGGCTCAAATGTTTTACAGTGCAGTTATATATGGAAATATTCAAAGCCTTCTCTGCAATCAGCAAAAAACTCTTTTTTTAGACCTTTTTTTTTATACTTTGTGACCAGATTTTTAAAGGAATTGCAAAAAACTAATGTGCTCTAATGAGCTTCAAGGGGTTTGAAGTTGGAAGACTTCTTTGATTTCATTCTAATCTCTTCCTTCCTCCACATTAAACGTGAAAAAAATAAATATGCCCAGATGCAGATACGGTCAATTCAGACTTGAAGTGCAGCACCAGGATATTCTATTCTGAACACATAAGGTCAGATACACTGCATCCTCATCATCAAAGTGAAAATGAATACATACTACACATACACACACTACAATGCCACCAAAACACAGTGATGGGATCACAAGCATGCAAAATAGTTCCAATTTGAACATGAACAGCTTTTGCCAGAGAATCACATTTCACCTAAACTGCACATTTTATAATGTGTGTTAATAATTGTGTTGGTGGGACCAAACAAAATGAATGAAAGAAAGCCACACATAGCAAAATATAAAGATGTTTTATAAAAAGCACCAGAGAACTGGCAGGTAAAGAGGATTTAGTTTTAGATCCATGTGAGGTAAGAAAGATCTTGATCTTATTAACCTATGAATGAGGTCAGCTGTTTGTTCATCAGAATGTGCAACCATCCAAAGCCCTCTCTTGTATTATCACCATGACTGTGTTTTCTCTGAGACATTTAGTCTCTGTTTTCTGTAGGACTAAAATGTCCCCAGGATATGGCTGCGTACGTATGGGGGTCACATGTTAAACCACCACACAACCGTTCCTCCGAAAATGTTGTTACATACTGATCACATTAGTTACTTAGGTAAACCAGACATGAAATATTGAGTCATATTCAAAATGTATTTATGTTCTCTTTGAATTAACAAAGGAAAAAAAATGTTCCAACCATATTGTGTGCTTTTGAGTTTTGGATAGCGGCCATCATCAATGTGAGCTCATAGTAATAATAACAAATACTTGTGAACGCAATTGATATTGCAATATTTGTGAAATAAAAGATGTAATAGACAGATTTTTCCAACTGTTTTGTAATCTTAAACTGTCAAGATACACAAAAGCTTTTAAAAAGCATTTCAAGAAGATATATATTATTATTGACAACAACAGCTGCATGTCAGGCCAGTTGGCGACTGAGGCCTGACATTTCCTCTAGCTGCTTTTACAGAGCGTTTTTTTTTTTTGACAGAATATGTAAAATATATGTGATTATATAATAATTCTGACAGTCATAATTGCATGGAAAAACACAGTTTAACCTGCCGTACATAGACCACATTAAAGCACAACCCTGCAGGAGCTCAGAAGCACACAGCTCAGTCACAACCCTCAGACAACACAGCCATGTCGTGCTAAACACACAGTCAAAGCAATAATCCTAACAAGTAAAGCACCAGCCGGGCTCCACTCTTAATCACAGCTACAGCCGCCCTCAATCAGCCCAGCAGCAGGTGGTTATAGCCTAATAACACAGTGTAAAGAGCCACATTAAGTAGCCCTGCTTACAGATGCTGCCAGTTATCTTTAGGCAACAAAGACACAGAGATTGTTCAGATAACAGGCTGGGATCTGAGAGAATGTGGACCAAATGCATTTTAGAAATCATTGATTGCATCCCAATCAATATCAAATCATGCAGTGCCAACATGCACTTCTAAGCATAACATCTAATTATATAAATGTATAAACTGTGAAATCTAGCCAGTCACAGAGTTCTTCCACAATTTTTGGTCTAAATTTATCACCCAATTAGATTTTTTCTCATTTCTAGTTCTTGGTCTCATTTCTCCATCACTATGCGTGCCCCCACACATTTTTGCCTGCATCTTATTGGCATAGTCGATAGAAAGTGGGTGTTTATAATCCTTTCAAACCCTCTGCCAGTAACAGTGAAATAAATAGAGGAGGAAACTTACAGGCTATACTGCTATTTGCAGCATGCGCTATGGATTGGGAGCTGCTGCACCGTCACTGTGCGACCAGTGGAGCTGGAAAGGGAAAAGCCTCCACTGGCGCCGCATTCATCATGATAGATTTTTTTCAGTTCCTAAGGGATGAGCCAGAAATTATTTCTCTAAATAGTCTGATATCATGTAGCTTAGTATTTTCTTTATTCCAATCAAGAAGCATGTTGTTCTGTATACCTGATCTCCAGAGGACCACGCAAGCTGCCTTTTAACTTCCCCTCTGTGCAGACAGACTGGGAGGTTATATAAAGGTGAATTGCAAGATCTGATTTTATCTACATATTGACTTCGATTTATCCTGGGCTCATGCCTTCAGATTTTTCTTCAGCTTAAGCTAATTAGTTTTATTAATTGGATTTTCAGCAATTAGAGTCATGATTAAATAAATGACTCAAGGAAAAGGAAAAGGAGTAAGAAGATGAATCTTGTTGACAACAGTTTTTGCTAGGAATGTGTGCGTATCCAAATACGTTAAGATTAACTTAGAAGTCAGCCTTTTTCTAATTATTTCCTAAACGTTTAGGTTTACTTTAACATTTTACTTTTACGTAACATCGATATATAATACAGCCTACATGGTCTAAAGGTGTAAAGAAACACAGTCCTTTGCCAATATGCTGCTGGCATTTCACTAACATTGTCAGAACAACAATCTGGAAAAGAATCTTTGGGATATTTTGGTTAAACAATATTAAATAAGAAGAAAGATTTGTTATTATGATTGCACTTTATTGCACTGCTGCTTTGCAGAAAGAAGGTCCTGGGTTCAAATCCCAGCTTGCTGTGTATTTGCTTTGGGCATGCATGTTCCTTCCATGCATTTCTTTCCCAGATAATCTGGCTCTCTCTGATACTTCAGAGTATGTATAAAAACTAAAAGACATACAAATATGAATATTAATAAAAAATGTCAGATACTATATTCCAATAGTATTGCGCAACAACAATACACACACACACACAGCTTCATTTAAGGGTTTCTGGACTAAACTGCACATAAAAGGTTCTAAATAGGGGTGTTTTTAAACAGAAGTGGGTAGAGACAGGCCTTCTCCAGCATCAGTGTCTGACCTCATGAATGTGATTCCAACAGAATGGGAGAAAATCCAGTGAACTCACTCTTAAACCTTCTAGACAGAAGAGTGAAAGCTGTTCAATTCAGAAATGGATGCAAGTGTGTATAAAGACAAGCGATGAAAAACCTCTCTATACAATGTGAATTTGTTTTTGTTATTTTTTTATTTGGAACATAAAATGAAAAGGAAAACATATAAACAATATTTTTGATGGAAGATGTTCACCATCCTGAAATGTTAGCTTGATTGCTGATTAACCAGCCCATGGTGACGTTTTTGAACTTTTTATATTGATGTGTCTGAAATCGGTTCTATCTCAATGTATCAGTAACATATCTAGGCCTAACACTTTTATACCTGGAATAAGGCACAAGAAAATGTGTGTATGTTGGATGACCTCCCAATCCAGAGCTACCGACTTCCATATATGGAGATGCATGTCGGTAAAAACCAATGCTTGGGGGTTCAGTGATGCAGGGTTTTACCCCAGTGTATATAAGCTAGGTGTGCCACCAGGACTTACTTGCCCCTCTGACAGGCTAAACTTAGAGTATCTTTTTTAAATGAGGTTCCTTTGAATGCACCAGTAACAGTGATGGCAAAAATGGTTTAAGAGTACCTTTGGCGAAACGGTTGAAAGCGCAATGGCGACATGCTATGATCTGTACATCAACACAATGCAAGACTGGGGTCAGGTATCTTTTTTTTTTTAATCACTGCTTGTCTCTACTTGACTACATGCTAATAAATTAATCAAATAAAGTTAAAAGTCATGAATAAAGGGTTGAAAAACGTTGGGCACATTTTTTCCTGAAGTCCGAAGAGCGGTGAGGGAAACCCTGAGTCTGACCAAGGGGAGCGTCTGCTACAGAGCTGACATTTACTACGTTACGTTAAGGGCAGTAGGCTGATGTGATCCGCATGAACAGAGCAGTGTGTGCTGTGTGCGATTACATCTCACACACTCTTGGATGAGCCACACCACCAGCAAATCACACACACACAGGTCTTTCTTTATCCAATCAGAGGACTTTTTGCAAATGCTACAATTGATTGGATAAATAACAACCATTCAAAACCAGCATATCAAAATACTGCACCAAGCTGCAGAAGTAAAAAAATGGCATGATTTAGGAGACATATACTTCATATACTTCATATACTTCATACTTTAAAGTTGTATGATTAGTTAAGCATGCAGCAAAAATACTTACTCATCACTGCTCATATTTCTTTTAATTCTTCTTACTTTTAAATGTGACTATTAGAAAACTGGTTTTAAGATCCACTTAAATTAATTACTTAATAATTTTCTAAAACATAGAAAACATTTAGCAGACATACAAATGTAGCAGACGCTGCAGGGCGACTGACTCACATTGTTGATGATCATCTGTAAGGCAGATGTTTTTGCACATGTAACACCTAGAAAATTAGCTAATATCTTCTGCTTAATCTAATAACCTGATTATTACAAAGTGTATCACACCATGGAAGATCATAACAGAATATGTCCTTAGAAAGGACATACTAATACTTAATAAAAGTTAAATTGAAGTGCAAATGATTATTTACTTTAATGACATTTTTTGTGTTTAATTTTTTGAAGACTCAATAGTTGGTGTTTAAGAACTGCCAATAACACATGAATTCTTATTCATAATTTCACATTCCCTCTCATCTTTTAACATTTTTAAGGCAAACCGAATGCAGAGTGACTGTACCTTTAGGATGGCTCCAGGTCACATCCATAGGTCTGGAATTTGAGCTTGTTTCTAATACATACAGTTTGTCTTCAGCAAGGCCCATCTATCAGTCCTTCCATCTAAATATCACTGAGGCATATTTTTAGACAGGCAAAGAACCTTTAATACATCTAAATACAAGACATATGATCATGGCATAGGTTTGTATTCAAAGTTTAAACTCCAGGTTTTAACCATGTCAGAATCTCACAGAGCTTGGAAGTCAGCTCAATTTCTTGCTGTTTCGTAGCTTTTAATTGAATATCAAAAAATTCCACAACATCTTGCTGGAGGTAAATAACCATAATAAGAATGTTTACTCTTCATCGCTATGCATCAGTGATCTGTGGGAGTCTCCTCATTTCTCTAAAAGGGGTTGCAGCTGTGAGTCGGCATATTGACCCATTAAACCTCCTTAAACACACAACTGTCAGCAGAGTCAGCTGTGAAGATCAGGTGGCTCTGATGGTAAACAAGTACAGGTGGAAAAACAAAAGCCTTCTGAGAGATTATTCTGAGATTCTGAGAGACACAGCCTTCAGTGGAGGAGCTGCAACAAGTGGGATGTCCAGACAGAGGGATGTCTGGGCATCCCTTCTTAAGCTGCTGCCCCCGCGAACCGACTCGGGATAAGCGGAAGAAAATGGATGGATGGATATTTAGAATTACTCTGCCATGTTTTTTACCTTAAATTCAATAATTACCTTTGTAATTATTTTTCAAACATATTCAATAGATTTGAATATTACTTAAAAAGGGATGCACTTGTAACATATGTTCTTATGTGAATACTGTAATGGATAAGTAAAAGGTCAAAATTAAATCAGAAAATAAAGTGTCTAGGTCCGGCTGCTGGAGGAAGTGGCGATTTGCAATAACACAGCAAAACAACAAACTTTGTGCAAGATGTGACTGTATTAATATATACACTATTTACATGGTTCATGAACAAAACAAATAAATAAAATAAAAAAAACGTCTCCCTTAGCGGGGGAGAATCTGGCAGTTCCTCCACGGAAACGACCGACCCACAGAAGAACAACCAGGATGCAAGGCTCATTCAGTCCCGCAATTTGGAATGCGATGTTCCTGGTATCCTTTTCCCCCCAGTTAGCTCGCCAGTCCGGGTCTGAGAACACACAGACCATCCACCATGGAACCCAGATCCAGAAGGGCATCTGGAGGTGGGAAGGGAAAACCTGGCCTGTGTACAACAGGACCGATTAATGAATCTACTGTTTTTCCTTTTAAACAATATCAGACATGTACTTGCTTTTCCACAATCACAAACATATGGTGGGTCTAATGTTTCATTTAGATGACGGGAGCTAGCGCTACCTTGCTAGCTCCAGGACATAACACTCACCAGGCCCTCTTGCCAAACCTTTGGGTTCCTCGTGACTGTGTTGTTCACAAATGTGCAAATCTAAAAAATCGAGAGGCCTACGAGTGGGTGAAGCTTTTTAAACACCTGCTAAAGATCGGCTAGAAGCCTACCTGCTGCAGCGTCAGTCAGCGTCTCCCACCAGACAGGTGAACATCCATCATATAAACGGTTTCTGTCTGATTGACACGCTGACGTGCAGCAGATCACGTGACTTTTTTTAAAACCATGCGAGAACAAAAATAAAAGAAAAGAGGATTTTAATTTTAAATAACTGAACAAAAATAAATAATTGTGAATTAAGAAAAAAAATAGGAAAAAAATATTCTGGTTACACACTGTTAGGTTAATTGGGTTCTCTAATTTCTACTTTGTTCGTGTGTGTGCATGTTTATCTTTAGCAGAGCTGAAGAATGAAGTCATGTAGGCCAAACAGGGTTTTACACAGAAATCCCCAGCAGAGTCAGCATTTTATTTTCATTCTCTATCTTCTGGTTTCTGATCCATACCTCTGAAAAGTTTCCATCAAACTGCAGCCTACAGCCAAGCACTTTGGAGCTCTGGTCAAACCTCAGGACAGGTAAATCACACAGTCGCTGGCTGTGCTGGTCTAATACACTTCAAACATCAGGCTTAAGTGAACTGAAAAGGAGCAGCTTGACGGACCTCCACCATGGATAGATCCTTCTAGAAGAGAGCTGAGAATAATTGGTGGGCAGGACATTATGCAGCAAAGCTCAGTAACCAAACAATAACACCCTCACACAATGCCCATGTGTTTTACCATAGTTTACTTGGAGGCTTATTGAATGACGGTTGCTAAGCAAGGATCATTTCAACTAAGCTAAGCAATAACAGAAAAGTGAATGAGATAAAGTTGAGGTTGCCACCTGATTCAGCACTTGATTAAAAGACCATTTTAAGGAATCTGTACTATATTTGATAGACTTAAGTTTTCAAATTAAAACATTTAAACTGATCAAAGCCAGTCTGAATTACTCAACCCTAAACAGATATATTTTAAAACACAAATCTATCATCTAACTGATTTGTGAAAGCTATTATTGTATTAAGAAAAATATAAATAAAATGTGGGCTCACAATCCTACATCTGACCAGATTCCATGCAATTCAGCAATATTAATCTGTCAATAAAAATGTTTTATTGAGACAAAAAGAGGACATAAAAAGAAAATGATCATCATATAGACTAAGGCTGCGGTGATTCCAAAGACTACAGCTGAACCTCACTGAGATTTGAACAGAGTTGGTCAAAGTGTGAATGATGCTGTTTACAGCCTGTTAGACACACATACATATGTACATAAGGTTTTGAAGTACAAGTTACGCTAGTATTTACAAACATACGGCAGAAGAAAAATTTTAAACATAACATCTATATTACAAAAAATTATATAAGATAACATTAGATTTTTTGTTTAACTTGAATGTTTTCTTTAACAGAACTCTCTTCAGATGAAAAAATTTAAATTGTGTGAGCTAACCTTTTATTTTCACATTCTATCCTTCTCTATGAATATCTCTTTCATTCTGTGTAAGAAACATTTTGGTCGCTCATTTTCCTTTCGTTTTTAAAAATCAGGCAGTTTGAGGATGGTTCAATTCTGACTGTGTCTGTCCAATAAAATAACTGAAAAAACTATTTAAACAATGCCATCGCTACCTGTTACAAAGTGGGCGCTGCAAACTCTGGCATTATTTTCCACAACTCCTGTTTTTAGCTGTAGATTGTTGATCACTTTTTTTCCTCTTCTTCAGTGAGTTTCTTAAAATTAACTCCCTCATGACCAACTACCTTCAAAACATGAAAATAACGTTTATCTTTCTCTCTATTAGAACAGTTGGAACAACCCTACATGTCTCAGACTTTAGGCATTTTGATGTTGCATCAACAGAAGTAAACGGCTGCATTTACTTCTTGCCCTCCATCTTCATTCACGTTGACACTATGTCACCTGAAACCCAGCAATTAGAACAGGAAATGCATACATGTAGCAAGTTTGACCATAAAATGTTATTACCAATAAAAAACTATTTTATAAAAAGTCAAGTGGACAAATTATCATCGTAGCATCTATTTTATTTCTTATGTGCCTATTTTACTTGAAACATCACATATTCTTATATTTGATGCTGTAATTTTTTTTGTCCTTTGTGAGATTAAACAAAAAAATAATTAATTTTATTTGTATTGTTCATTGAAATGGTATTTAAAAATATAAATCAAAACTGTGGAGTTAAAAGCAGAGCCATTTTTTATTGAAAATATATCAGGATTCCAGCAAAGCCCGTCATTTTTCAGCTGTGGCTTACGTTACATTCTGCTCTCACAGTTTATCTATTTGTTTCTGTACAATTCACCACAGGTCCCCATCTGAGGGCTTATTTTTCACCCTTTCCTTCCCCCTGGATTAAAGGCTTTTACTGGTTCAATATTTTATACTTCAAACTTTATTTCCGCCGCCTGGCTCTGCAGCTGTAACCAAGAGCCTCCAAAATGTTGTTTCCAGTGGGTTTTTTTCTCCACGATTAAGGAGCAGAAAGTTAAACAAGAGATTCACATTTCAAGCTCATGAAATGAAACAACTCTCACGCCCTGATCTGATGAGCCTACTGTGACGTGAACATGCATTTTGACATTCCCCATTTCAGGATTCACAGTCTCCCTCCGACGGCACGCTGCTTCCGGTTGGTTTTGTGTCTCAAAGGAACGGTGAGCGTGAGGAGAGGCAGCGCCACGCCACGCCGCTTTGCCTCATTTGCCATCTGATAAATTCATCAGGCCCTGAAAGTGTACAGCTGCAGGAGTTCACTGAGTGGCTGCTTCACATTCATTAGTGAGTGAATCTGCAGCTGCATCGTCTCCATCTCACACACACATGCACACACACCTCACCGCCGTGCCTATGAAGCTGCATGCATGCTCTGCTTCAACACCTTCCCAGTGCTTCAGATGGAAAATAATTAGTAGTGAAGTATATGCTCACTGAGCTAACTTGAAGCATAAAAATTTAAATAAGTGTGTGTGTATGTGTGTGGTGGGGGGGTGCTTCGCCACCCCGGAAACCGATTCCATCTCATAAAAAATAGATGGCTGGTGAAGCGGTCTCTAGTGAGGAGATCACTGGAAGCGAGGCAGCATTCCTCCCACAGACTCACGCTGAAGAGTGTCACATCAGCCACTAATGAAAGCCTTTTTCTTTCTATTCTCCCGAATCAGGCCTCAAGTGGGCTGAGCAGTGTGCCTTCACTGACCTTATTAACGAAGGAGATTTGGAATGCTACCGATAAATGTGCAATAAACATGTTAGAAATCCATAAATACATTACAATCACATGTAACCAGCAATATAGATCACCTAAGTTGTTCCACAGTTTGTTGCTTCAGCTTTTTATCACAATATTTTGGACAGCCTTTTGTTGACCAAATAATTGTACATTTAACACAAAAAACTGTGAAAAAAAAAAAAAGATGAAAAAAGAAATCCATACTGGCATTATTAATTAAGGGAGTTCCAGCTTTGTTCCAACAGCAGACACTGAGTGACATTCTGTGGATAAACAGGCAGGCAGAGCTGTGGCAGAATGGATCCTCTGACCGACAGGCAGCTCATCGCTTCCTAACAGACACCATCAGACACCAAATTTCCCAGAACACAATCCACTAGAATTCCCTCTTTTCAGAAAAGACACATGAATAAAAACTGGCCTCCTCAATTCCAATCCTGCAATCGAACTGCTGCAAAACACCAATGTGACTTCATGGGTCGCCGGTACAGTTTACTGAATTCATTTGTGAAAGTGTTAATGGGTTTCAAACCCTTTAGCATATTTTATTCCTCAGAGGAGATTGTGTCATTTATCAGGGTCAAGGAAAATTATATTTTGGTGTTTTTAAAACAGAATGGTAGCCCTCAATGTTTCTAGATGTGTTCTACAAATATTTATGTTCAATAGAAAACATTTTAGCTTCTGTGATAAGATAGCAAATAGATAATCTGCTATATTTGTTACTTAACTACTAATTATCAAATTATCTTGTTTGACTATTTGATATCTATGGATAATTTGATATCTTAGCAAACTATTTATTCTTGGAAAAAAATACTGATTTCTACAGTAAATAATTGACTGGACTTCCAAATTATTGCCACAAAAATAGTGATTTAGATTTTGTTAGGATTTTATATGAAAGGCCATCACCAGGTAGAATATTATTGTTAAACAAAGAAAAACATGCATCCCACACATCTGAAAAGTGTGGGATGCATGTATATTAAATGAAAGAAATTTGAATTAGGTCTCTACCAGCTTTGCACAAGCAGAGAAAGTATTCATACCCCTAAATATTTGCATTCAACCAAGACTTTTGCTCAAATTGTTTTATCCCCCACAGTCCTCCAACAAGAGAGTCTGAACGTCAACGTTGCCTAATAAAAAACACCCACCCTGCTCCTCCCCCCCCCCATGCTAGTGGGACGGTTCACCCAGCGTCCCAAACAGGCTAGGACCGCCTCTGACTCCAAGGCCCTTACTGATCTGTTGGATGTTTAAAGTCTGAATCTATTTACAAATCATTAGACTTCTGGAAGCTGTTGGTTCCTTTTAAATTGGTGAGAGGCGTCAGAGTTTTTGAAAAGATTACAAAAAACAAAACTCCAAGTTTGTAAAACTAAAGGGACTTGAAGTTGGCAGTAATGAGAGGAAATCTTCACATAATGGATCAAATAAAGAAAGTCTTTGATGTGTCTCTTCTAAACACAAGGTGAAGAGAAGTTCTCATTCTTACGAGGCCATAGATGTGTCAAATAATATTTTCACATATAAATCTTGTAAAATCTAAAGTAGCATTTATAGATGCTAATGTTGGTCACATTTAAGAGTAGAATAAATTGAACTAAACATTTCTAAATTAATATTGCTATGCTTCACTAAATATTCTCAGGTGTAAAACTGCACTAGATTTTGTATTAAGTTTTATTGTGTTTTCCTAAAATCTAGATTTGTTTGGTGATGTCTACTTTGGTGCAGTGTTTTGATTTGTTGGTTGTGATTGGTTATTATTTATCCAAGCAAATGCAGCATTTGGAAGGAGGAATACTCTGATTGGACAGACAAGAGCTGTCTGTGATTGACTGGTGGTGTGCTTCGTTCAGATACACTTTGTCAAGTTGGAAGGGCGTGCACACAGGGCCGAATGCACGCTAGAAGACATGTTTAGCAAAACATAGCATTGGATGTATATGCATGTGCCACGTATTATTTTGTTCACAAACATATATGAGCTCAACATAAATCTCTAAATGTCCAATTAAAACTCTATAATTGTAATTTTAGAGTTCTGTGTTGAGCGAGCGATGAGGCTTTTGTAACTGACGCATTGGTGAAGTATTCTCCAAAAAGACAGTTTTGCATCTAAATGCTAGTAGATGAAAAACTGTCTCCAATACACCCTGTTGAGTGAAAGATGGTGAGCTGCATGACCAGCGTGCGAGGCAAATCCACGGTCCTGGGGACAGCACGATTGGTGCATTCAGTTCAATGCATATAAACCCATCTTTGCTATAATAATAATCATCTTTATTTATAATGCTCTTGATATCTCCACTTGAAGTCTAAAAAGGGCTCATTCACACACTGATGACAGCAAGCTACTGGATTGTAGCTAGTTACCCTGGGCGGGCAGGCAGACAGAAGTGCGGCTGCCATTTTGCATCAGCTCTTCTAACCAACACCAGCAGGCGAAGCAGGTGGAGGGTTTTACCCAGCGACACAAACGACGAGGGCAGGCTGACCGGGAATCAGGGTGAACTCCTACCGCCGACATCACTGTCTATTCATGTACCGTTTAAACACCATTCCCACTAATGTATGAAAAACTATGTCAAACAAATAAACAACAGATGCTTAGCCAGGCAAGCAAACTCTGTCGACCTACAAGTGATGCTATAGTACAAACATGCATTCTGCTTTGCAATATATTATAGCAAAAATATAATAGACAAAGGATCAATTGTCCTTTGTTTCAATGGAGAACTTGTGGTAGTACTGGTGCTTATCCTACAGAAACACATCATGGTGGATCACACTGTCTCCTGGTTTCCATCTCAAAAATTTGAGCCTATCGTAAATAAATAATAACTTTGTATATTTAGGAGTTGACATCATCCTACCAGAAGAGAACGGATGCATAAAATGAATGAGAAAATGCGTCAAAGTATTCATTAGAGGGGGCTCATATTTATGCAACAAAGCCTTGCACCTTTTTGTTTGTTCACATTCCACCTTAAACAGATTTGTTTTGGGGTTTTTTGAGCTGAATTGTATAACAGAATTGCACATTAAATGTCCATCCAAAATACCACTGTAGAAGCACTGCATGGTGTAAATGGTTCGGACCGGGAATCAAACCCAGGACCGCTGTACTGAGGCCTCATGGGCCACTGTACATCCTGCAGCCACTCTGCTGAGCCCCGCGGCGCTCCACTGCCTGGGTATTTTAATCTATATTCAAACATGATTTTCAAGCTCATCAGCAAACAGTTCATCAAATGGGATTAACAAAATCAGCAGCCACTATTTGAACATAAAATCAAAATTAAAACTCTGAAAGAAGGCTCCCATTAATAGCTGCTCCCACTTCCTGCTGGCACCATACCAAGCAGCCTGGGCTGTGAAGAGCAAATCAACATCATGCAAGCTTAGTCTATCTCATTAAATACACTAATCAATGCTCACACAATACTGCGACAAACCCCAAGCATGACAGAATTTCTATGATGATGTAATACATCTCGATATTTCTCTCTGAGCGCCCTTCTCAGAGAAACACCAAAACCTCCTTTGAAAAATAATTCCACAAAAAGACAATTTAAGAACGGGTGAAGAGTGAAGAGGCAGATCTGACCCTTACAGGTCGGAGCTGGAGGCCAGTGGGAGGACTGAGTGGCACTGGGACATTGTTGCAGATGTTTTCTGCCTTAGAACAGTCCTGGACTCTCAGTGGTTCTGGAACTGGAAAGTGTGATGGGGTAGAGCTGATACAGAACCTGCACTGGTTTTAGTCTAGAGTCTGATGAAAAACTTACTCCAGTCAGTAGTCTCAGTAATATTCAATATGAAACAATAGCAGCAGGGTCATTAAAGGCCTCGGAAGCAGCTGTGCAGAACTCAATACATTTGAAAGAAAAGCACTTTCACCCCCTGCAGTACATAATCACTTCTTATTATTGTTGCGGCTGCTGGAGAGCACCTCACGGTTTGCTGTTGTCAAGATACATTTCAACAGTGGCTAATAAGGTTGGATTGTATGGTCATTATGCAATAATTCAAAGAAAAGTGTTATTCTGATTTAATTGTAAATAACTCTTTTCATGCACTTGGAGAAACCATGCCAATACAGCACCAATTAACTCCTGCTGCAGACTGACCCATTGAGCACTAAAATCCAATGACAGATCTGTCACTATCTCATAAAAAAGTCAAAGGGCTGTCCTCAGAGAGGAAATGGCTGCCACTGTCTCAGCCTCCCAACAGAGCAGCTGTGACACCGCTTCCATCACCTCCTTCTTTCTCCCAGCGGTAAATATGAGAGCAGCACTGTGACCTCCAGGAGTATCTCAGCGTTTCATCGCAGCACTGTATGTCAGGCCTGATCACTGCCAACATTTGAGAAGCACATGACTGTCAAGGATGAAGAATGTAGCTGTCATCTCAGCTCTGCTCCTCACCTGAACATGACCAGCTTAAACACTGATGTCACACCCACCATATAGTTCAGGGAGGCAAACAGACCAAATGGTGGCACGCCTCTGGTGGATTTACTGCTGCGAGCCCCTTTTACCTTTTAACATGACATGAAAGGGCAGCAATGGAAGTTGAGTCAATTCTCCTTCATTCACTGTTATTGAGAAAACTCACCTCAACGTGTTAGAATTGTTAATGGGGCTCGAAGTAAATGATGTATTAAAAATATAAATATACTAGCTATAACGGCTCAAATGCCCTACACTACATTATGCATTCTATAGAATGGCTAACAGAGAGGAGAAAATGTTTTTAAGTAAAAATGTTATGTAAAGATTCACTTGTTTTCTTTCTTCTCATTTCAGCCAAAAAGTGACTTTGTCACAGCAAAGCTGATTTAATCACACAGTGCACATATATTATTTGTCCTGAAAGCTACTTATTGCAACAAGCCAATATTCTGTTCGAATTGTCGTGGATTATAATCAGAAAGACGATTATAATATTTAAATGAAAGGTAAAAGCCTATTGTATCAATTATGATACAAAACAAATCCAAACAATATTTAACATTTCTATTTGTATTGATAAAACCATGCAAAACGGTCAATATTTTGATCATTATATTTAGTATCATTCTTTACAGAGAAAATCATTCTAAACATATTCAAAATTCAACTCAATCCAGTTTATTTTATTTAAGATTGTAACAATTTGTCTGTGATATTTTATATTGATTTGTGTAGTATCAGGTCTGATCACTGCTAATCCAACATGTTAATTTCACAAACATCTCCAAAGCATGTTACCATATTGATGTTTTTTATACCAATATGCTCATATGGAGGAAAGTGGTTAGCAGAAAGTTTTTAGCCATAAAATTCACCCCAACATCTTAAAAAAAGTCTAACACACGACATAAAAGAATTGTAATAATACAGACAAAACTGAAATAACCTTAACTTTTGCCAAATAGATCCACTGATTATTATTGTTCTAATAATGCCATCTATGGTATTTATTGTACTATTGATACAAATAAGAAGATGGGATCAACATTCCCTGCTACTTGGATGTGCACTGCTTACTGGTTTCAAACTGTTACCATAAGAGTAACAGGGAGCGTCCCTTCAGCATGATGAAACTGACAACCCATCATGAGACCTTTACTGTTTCCAGTCCATCTCTACAGCTTCCATCAATACTCCAGCTGCTAGAAAACAGTACTCTGTTCAACCATAAACACAGGACTTTAATCAAGAACTGAGACAGGGAATAATTATCTGACTGGTGAACATGGAACTGGTGTCCCAGAGCAACCCCACCATTACACTGGTACAAGGCTCGACAATAAAACAAATGAATTGATGGTGAAACAATAAAATTCTAGTTTAGAGCAGTGACAGAACTTAAATGGCATGTTTGGCATTGGAATGCATTTTTTTTAATGCTTTGAGCATATCTTGGATGTTCTAGATTACATGAGGTTTTAGGCGCATTGGGTTTCTGAGAAAGGACAAGTTTCCGGCCATTTTTAAGTAATCTAATTGTAATTTTAAAATAATGCAAGAACACATTATCAATTAAACTTTAAATCCTAGTAAACATTTAACACTGGAACTGGAAGACATTTTAAATATCAGAGGTAAATAAAAACAACAGAAACAGCAAATGAAATGGACAGTGGAGGCTGTAAACAAAATTGTCCTTCAAAAATGGGCTGAATGAAACCAAAGCAGACTGATGTCATCAGTCAGTTTATAATAGCTATTCAGCTTGTTTTAATTTGTGATAATGTGATAAGCCTAAATAAACCACGTACAAGAAAAATCTAAAAAAAAAAAAATGTGAAATTTAAGACAAAATCTGAGAATACTCCAAACAGAGTGGTATTTATGTTTAAGTATATAACTCAGCACAGGACTAAAAATATGTTTGTTCCACTAACTGAAGTGGAACTTGTGGTCCATATTTGATCAGGACTTGTGAACATGCTGCTTCGAGCAGTGATACTGTGGTGGCAACAAAAAAAATGTACTCTTGATTTTGAGTCTGGAAATGTTGGACGTTATGATACTGTCCACAGCAACACCCTAAACCCACATCGTTCTCGTCTCTGTTGACTGTTTTCCACTCAGCCGTCTCTCTGGATCCGACTATCCAAGGCTGGATGTTGTAATTTCCACATGATATGGCTGCGGGCAACACAATGTCTTATTTTACATTTATGCAGACACTCACTCTCATCACAGCCTCCTAGAAACAGCTTGTAAAAGCACACACCCCAACATTTTTACAACATGTTCAACATACCCTATATTGTCTTAAAAAAATCACTAACATCCCATCTGTTGGGACAACTTTGTGTGATTTTGCTAACCAGCTAATGATGCTGCATTTATCACTTTGAAAAGGGGTCTAAGGTGTGGCTGACTGGAAGTAAAAGTTTGAGCTCAGTTTCCCTCTTACTGTTAAATCAAGGCATTATTTGATTTAACAGTAAAATAAAGAAAATAAATACTGACAAATCCTCAGAAGTCTGGTTTTAAAATGGAATGACATTTTGAAAGATGACTTACTTGAAGTTTCCTAAAGGTTTGCATCCCTCTGTACTTTAGCTATCAGACCAGCTCAACAAAAAATATTCATTTTAAAAAAACAGGCAACAAAAACTCATCAACTAAATATGATCTTAAATTGATTTCCAACAATAACTGTAAATTAGGCTTTATGCAGCAGAAACATACAGATTCGAGCATGCCAGAGCAGGGATTGGAGCGCAATAAAAACATGTATTTGCTTGTTTTTAAAATGTTACATCTGCGTCCTCGGCAGGACAACACAGCGCACACAGGCCTTAGCGCAGCGCAACAGCCCGCCAGCCCGGGTTGGGTGAGCGTTCAGTGGGCTGCAGGTTGTCTGGAGATGCTGCTCTCTTGGAGCCGAACCTCCTCAGAACATCCAGCTGCGGCCAGAGAGCAGCGGAAGAGAAGGAAACCTGTTTGCTTGACCTTCATCCACTCGCTCCTGCTCATCAACTTTTCCACATGTACAACAGAAACTAAAGATGACAACCAGCAGCATCAGCCACGGTCACGGCGCCCCTCCAGCCGGGCGTGAAGCCCCGCCAGCGGCAGCGGCAGCGGCGGCGGCGGCGGCGGCAGCGGCAGCGACGCTGACAGGTGCCATACTCACAGTGAGACGCGGCTGATGCTCCGCTCAGGAAACTCGCAGTGCAAAAAAGAACCGCAGGAAACAGAACATCCATCTTCCCGGCTGCGCTGCGCTGTTAGAGAATTCGCACACGGGGTCCTGCTTGCTCCTCCAGCTCGGAGGGATGGTGGGAGTCTGGTGTGGAGAAGCAGACCTCTCCCACGATGGCACGCCCTCCCTCCTCCCTGTGAGGTAGAGCCCACCTCCCTCTCCTTCCTCCTCTCCTTCCTCCTCTCCTTCCTCCCCTCCCTCCCGCCTGCCTGCCTCCCCCCGTCTGTCTGTTTCAGGCTTTATTGGTAGAACAAGGGAACCGGGCTGCCCAGTCATTGCTGTTGTAAAAACAGAACAACGGCAAAGATCCACAGAGAACAGCAGCGCTTCCTCCTCAGGCTGTGCATTAAGAAAACCTATCAGGAGATAGCAAACTGGGTGTAACAGCCTGGACATGAATTCATTCATCCTGACAAGCGGAACCTTAAAGTCAGGTTCTTTTTTAATTCTTCAGGCTTTATTTAAAGATCAAACATATTAGAACCATTTCTGGCTCTGGTTTGACATTTGAATGTCTGAGGAAAGGTCAGTCAAACTGCCCAGAGGTGGATCTGTTTTTGCAGTAAACTGGCTCTCAACACACCTCTGATAAAATGTTAACATTAAACTGATTTTAAAACTTCAACACATTTTATGGAACATAGTTTGTCCTTTATATGGTGCCATCAACACAATGTTTACCATTTTAAGACTTCTGAAACTGCTATTTAAAGCATCATGTGGTTTCTTCATCTTCAACAAGTACATTTTGCAGTAAACAAAAACTGCTATTTTTTCAGAAAGTGAAGTTTTTCTTCTTTGTCTTTGTTAGTCCTCTTCTTTTCTTGTGACCTGTCACATGTAGCTCATCTGATCCATTCAAAGTACAGCTGCCGTAAACAATTATTTTAGTAATTAAGTAATCTATTCAGTAATTCTTCAATTAATCTGACAATTAATTGCATTATCAAATTCAAAATTTGATCAAGTAAAATACTGGTAATACTGGCATAATAACAGTATTAATATTGGATGTAGCAAATATTCTAGTTTATTGAATATGACTATCCTGCAGCCTATCTGACAGATCTGTTTTATTATTTACCTGGTGAATTGCCTGGTGATTTTATTTTGAAGTACATGAATGCAACATATTTACTGTGTTTTGGGCTGGGAAAACAGAAACATCCAGGCTCTCCTGGTTTCAACCAAATACATTATTACCACAAAAACTGAAGCAAAACCGTTTACTAGCATTGCTAACCTCCACCATGTCAGTTCTTAATTATGGGTTGTAACTATGGCAACATATCACAACAGAAGCAAAATGTGGGATAGGACCTTTGGTATTTTTGGCAAAAAGCAACTTTTTATAAAAGGCACATTTTCAGTAAGCTAAGCTGTTGCAGGCAGCAGAGAAAACATGTTACTGTAAATATAGTCCTGTCAGGACTCAGTCTGGCAAAAATAATGACTATGCAAAAGGGGTTTTAGCCAGAAATATCCATAAAAGAGATTGTAATAAGCAATACAACAAAATAAATGCATATCAAGATGAGCATTTATAAGCTGAGAAAGAAAGTACTATTCTTTTTATGTCAGTCAGTCTTTAAGCTCAAAATACAAATAAATACAAAACACAAATGTATCTTTGTATTTAAATGTAAAGTTTGGTCCCATCCAGCTATTGTAGGATGCTTATTTCACCAATATGAATGGAAATCACTTTTTATTTATATCTATATGGATAAAGGTAACCTAAAAACCTGCAAGCTATTTGATAATACCCAGGAGAGATACAGGTATCTGAATAGGAGTAAATATTCACATATTTGCTAATAATATTTGAACTGCAGTAATTAAAACCATGAAAAAAACATTTTGAGGCCTAAAATCTGACACTTACTGAGGGTTTTTCTTTTTTTGTTTTGTTTTGTTTTGTTTTTGCACCACCAGCATCATTAAAAAGCAGAGACTCCATCTGACAACAGTTATGACTTGTGAATTATACATAGTGACCTGATTCTATGAGGGAAGTTGTACAGTTCTAAATTAAAAATACATATGCTTTTGCTTTAGATGCTGCATCCATCCATTTTCATTTCACCTTTAGTTTCAACATCATGTCCTTGTTGTGTTCCTAACTCAGTGAGGAACACAACAAAATATAATAGGCATGTAGATTATTTATTACATTTTTGCTTCAAATGTTGTATATAGGGGCTGCACAGTGGCGCAGTTGGTAGCAAGAAGGTCCTGGGTTTGATTCCAGGCACAGGGCCTTTCTGCATGGAGTTTGCATGTTCTCCCTGTGCATGTATGGGTTCTCTCCGGGTACTCCAGCTTCCTCCCACAGTCCAAAAACGTGTCTGTCAAGTTAATTGATCTCTCTAAATTCTCCCTAAGTATGGCTGTATGTCCTGTCTGTCTCTGGCGACTTGTCCAGGGTGAACCTCGCCTGAAACATTCGCTGGAGATAGGCACCAGCACACCTCCCGACCTGACCCCACTAAGGACAAGGGTGTACAGAAAATGGTTGGATGGATGTTGTGTGTATATAATTTATATTACATGATGAAAATGTTTGGTTTCAGCGATATATTGACTAGCTCTATTCTATATTGTTTCTTTTATTTCAACTACATGTCAAAAAGCTCTACATGTTGAACATGGACAGCTCTGCCAACAGTACACATACTTCTATTCAGTCAGTGGTGAAATCACTCCTCTACCTCCAAGTTATTGATTTCTCAGCCACTCGCTAAAACTTACTTCAATAATCCTTTGTGCGAAGAGAATTGTACTATAAAGATGAGGGAATAACATTATACAAACTACAATCACAGATGTGCTTCCATTTAAATCAAATACTTTTATGGAAAATTCTGGATTGTAAGTGAACTGAAAAAGCACATTTTCCAGGGGTGATATTGTGTGGTTAGCAGGTACATAGAGCCATTTTATAGCATAACCAAGTAACTATGTTACCATCAGTTGTTATAAAAATGCTATGTATATCAAATAAGACTTTGTAATTTAACGCCTTGAAATTAGACCTATGTCTATTTAAAATCTCCTGCTTTTTCTGAAACTCTGCCTTCAGGAAGTCATTACAACATGGCTCCTATATTAACCTTTAACAATGTTTTTACCAGCGTTGCTCTGAGAAGTAGTTCCTAAAAGGAGCTCAGCAGATTCTCGGTTCCACCAAGTGTTTGCTAATTGCTGCTGGCTAGTCTAAAGGAACTGGGTAAGGAAGTCGGTGGGGGCAGAGGAGATGCTGTGTGAGGTGGGAACTCTGACGCTTGGAATCTGCAGCTCTGAGGAGGAGCTGCACCTCAAAGGTGGTGGTAGGTCCATTCAGGCATTTTGCACAGCTGAATGATTGCCATGGAGATCGAAAGATTTCTTAAACATGAAAGAATTACATTAACATTCTAGGTGTGTCTTTGTTCAGGAAATAACATTATGACATGATGTGTAGCTCAAAAAAGTGGATTTTATATAATACTGTCCCTTTGAAGCATCTAAAAAGCTGAATTTTGTCATTTTTCTGGTATTTAGAGAATAGAAAAAAGGTCCGAAATTTTTTCTGACCTGAAACAAAAAGGTTTGATGGTGAGAACTACGTAATCTGTGTGTTTTTACAAAGTGTGTGTGGTAGGACCGTGCAGTGGAGGAGCACAGAATGAATTAACTGAGCAAATAGGTTTGGGAATCTTGGTCATCACTGCTCCATGCATAGATAAGTTGGTTTGTCTTTTGCTTCCATAGCAACAAGAGTTTCACCCAACTTTATTTTGCTGTGACAGTATGTTGTATTCTTGGAGGTTTGTTTTTCTAAAGTCCTTCATTGTGCATGCCGGCTGTGTTGGCAGACTCCTCTCAGTCTGTTCTATCAGACTTGCCAAGATTTGCTGTGACAAGCCGTGTCAATGGCCAATTTGTGGTCACTCAGTCTTTTTTGGAGTGATGTCTGTGTGTGTCATACTGCCCAAATGATGTGCTGCTCTGTGTGTTGTGTTTAAAAGCTGACTAATGCACTTCCCTTTTTGTCAGCTCTAAATGGGTTGGTCAGAGGCCATCGGCGGAGTGTCCTGACTGAGCAGCTGGTTTAACTGCAGTTCTCAACGTCTTCCTCTCTTTGCACCGAGCAGATTTGTGCTGCTGGAAAATCTAATCCTCTTCTTCTAAAAAAAAAACTTCACACCTAAACACAAATTAATAGAGATTTATGGGAACAATTACCAGGAACTGGTGAAGCAGGCCACAAAATTCATAGCCTAAAAGCATTTCTGCTTACTGGTGAGGTTTAGATAAAACTACAGAAACAAATACTTTAAACACCATAAAACACAGCTTTACAACATCAAACAAGAGCCATTTGTCTAAAAGAAATCACTCATATCATGATAAATTATTCAGAATTACAGAATAAAAACCACAAGATGTTTTAAACTTAACACCTGGTGAGAATATTGTGGGTGATGTAAAACTATTTTATTACCATTATTTCTTATGTGTGCTTGCTGTTTTTTATGACTCAAGTGGTAAACTCATCTCACACTATTCCTTTACTACAATGTAAACATGATCATTTTTCTACCTGTACACCCACATTGTTGCTTTAGTGCTCATGAACACATATAGTTGAAGATGTTTTGCCAAACTTCATTTGCATTCTCAGTTTTAAAATTCTTTTCATTTTATGAAAAACATCACAGCAACAGACCTGAAGATCTGAACCGTTTGTGATTCATGAGATTCATGGTCTTTTTTTGGTACCTTTCAGGAAGCAAGTCAAATATTTTTTTATAGATTTTTATTTTTATTTTCTATAAAATTGTAGACATCAGTGCAAATCTCTGTCCTTTTGTAAATTCTTACTACACTTGAAAACTGCAGCTTACACTGAATATAAAGAAACATACACATTTTTCTGAATGTCTGAAGTTAAATCTCACCCAATTCTCTTCTTTTACATCAGTTAGAATTATTTCAAATAGTTATATTTATTAAATTCAACAATAAGGAGTGTCATGAATTGTGTGTGAGAGAGAAAAAGGCACACAGGGTGTGAGAGAGAGTACATAAGAGACTAGGAAAAGAATCTAACAGCAAAGAATAACTGGAGTTAAGATACATAAATAATCTAGAGTAACAAGGAATAACGAAGAAAGGATTATATAAAAAAATAAACATAGAATCACTAGTTTTTTACTATAGTGTGAACTGTAATAAAAATTAAAAAATCTCTGTCTGTGTGTCATATATACTTAACATGAATAAGAAACTAAAAAACACGACTAATGATAAAACCAAAACCAAACTCACACAACCCAAGATCCTAACAGAAAGAATGTTTCAGAAAAAAGAAAAAGATTTTTGATTTTACTTCAGTGAGAAAAAATATTTATTTTTAGTCATTTGTGGTTTCAACTCTAAATGTAATGATGTTGGTGAGTTAATCGAGTTGGCTATTCTTTTTGTTTATTGGTCAGTTGGTCGGTAAGGCTTATTGATTGGTTTGTTATTTCTGTTTGGTTCATTTGTTGATTGGATGGACGGATGGACGGATGGACGGGCGACCTTTAAGCCTTTTGAACTTCAGTAGACATTTGCTTCACCAGCACATGTTTTCACTAAGCGCCATTAAGACATGCTGTAAAACTATTTCAGTGTTATACAGAAGAACACCATTTCAGCAGAACACGCCCTTCAAGGCACATTCAGAAATACATAACATATAGTCAGTTAACATTAGACTTCACACTGTCTCATGAACAGGGAAAAGCTAATAGGAGCAAGAAGACGAGACAGATTTTCAAGCAGCTCAGTGGAATTCCATGTGTTGTTGAGCTGCTTTTCCCTCAGGCTGCGACACATATTGTTCCTTTGCTTTCAGTCACTTTATTCCCTCTGCACTTGCTGAATTTAGATTTGGGCTGATGCCGTATCCAGTCTGAGGCATCTCATAACTTTCTATTATATAAACAATCCCACCACAAAGTTTGGATCATTCTGAAAGTTTACATCATTCCTTCTTTTAGCAGCTGTTTGAGTCGTGCAAGTTAACTGAAAATAATAACCCATGGGCTTCTGTAGGAGGACCCAGATCCATCTGGAAACCAACCAGGTCAGGACTTAACCTTCTTGCTACTAGACGACACAAACAGCATCACAACCACCGTCCAGTTCTTATAGATGTAATTTGATGATTGAATGAGATTTGTTTTTATTTTCTATGATTGTTGTCCTTGTTATTTATCCTGTAGTACTACTAAGCCCCACTCCTCTACTGCTGCTGTACCATCAGCCTGTGTCCCCTGTGCTCTCCTGTAGGAGAGAAAACTGGTCTTTTCTCTCTACCTCTGCCATGGCTCTGATTGGGTTTTGAGTTCTATCGACGAAAGCAGCTTGAACAACTGGCCTTACTGTCCTAAAAATCAAAAACATGCCCACAGCTGCAATTACTGTACTGTGGGAAAACCATACTAAAGATCTCTTTTTAATTGTTGCCTGAAAGCATCTTTGATCATTGGTAAATGATCTTCTGCAAGAGGACCATAGCAACATTAAACTTGATCTATATAATAGTGGGTCCATAGCATTCCATATTCATTCTGCTCATTCGACTTTAACAAGTTATAACAGATTATTCTAAGTCTTATAGGTAAAACCCTTTGAAATTGACTGATGTTAACCTATTTTACTCTATAGTGCAAGAAGATTTAAAAGTTGAGCATAATGTATGTCAGATGTGTTATAAATGACTGCTGTGCAACGTATGAGATCCATGATCGCCGCTGTGATCACATACAGCTTCTTCATGCCATCCCATCCCATCCCAGTGGAGCAGAGAGAAGTGAAACCTGGATCCTGTTGTCTCTGACGTCCTCCCGCTCCTTCTGCTGCTTCCAGCCACGCTGAGAGAGACAATCTCTCCAACACACGTAACTTGGCCTCCGAGCTTCAGCTCAATTCACAAAACTCCATCTGCTTCATCCCAAAATGAAGGAAAAGCTCAACTTCTGTGAACTTCTGATCTGAGAGAAAAGCCAAAATGCTAAAGCTCCTTCAGTTTCCTTCAAAATTAAAGGGATCCATGATTAGTTGCAACAATCGACTTTATTTGGGAAATATTTATGTTGGATATAAAAATAGTACAATAACAATAATAATACTGTAAGGTTTTTAGCTTTTATAAATTTGAATAAGGTATCATCACAGGAAAGTTGCCATGTTGTTCTCATTACAATGCATTGTGGGTAAATTGCGTCAGATTGGACCAATTGCCTGGCTCCTCCAGCCACAACAGTGATGAGTAACGTTATCAAGCCTAATCAAATTGAAATTGATCTGAATGTAGAAATCACAGAGGTGATGAAGGTGAGGAGGACCAAACGGAGGGAGATTACAGAGTTGGCTGTAGGAGCTGCTGTTTGCTGCTGCTGCTTCAGCTTCATAACTGAAACAATGGCTGACACTTACCTCTGGTCGGACTGTGTGATCCGGTAAGTACTTCTGGAGCTCTGTGTCTGGTTTGGTAACAACTGGTTAGGGTCCAATCTTTGACCGATGTCGAAGTGGTTTCACATTCAGTACCGGTGTTCCGGCTCCATTAGCATTTCCAGTAGCAATAGTTTCAGTAGCGCTGCCTGTCTTTGATGCTTCTGTGAAGCTGTGTCCGGTTCAGCAACAGCTGTGCTGCATAGGGTCCGGTGTCGGTCCAGTAACAGCTGTTTAGTGTGTACAGATGAAGTCTTTCGGAAGTTGTTTTCTGCCCCCGGCTCTGGCGCTGCAATCTTTCTTTCTTTCATGTGGAAAATTATCCAAAATAGCCTCTTATTTCCTTCCTTTTTTTCTATATGACAGCCAACAGTGACACGGTGTGGCATTATCTAAAATGACACCAGCCAAACGCAATACGATGAACAAAACTCAAGTCAAGTTGGCCTTCCTGTGTTTACTCTGTAGATTCCAGCACAGAATGGACCTAATGATGTCATCAACCCATCGGTGAAAAAATGTTTCAGCTCCATGGGTGAAGAACACAACAAAAGATGTACATTTTTGAAGTAATTATGAGTTTTGGAGTATCACAAACAGCAATTTTGTGATACTGTTTGTGAAATGTTCCTATTTTAATAGGAAAATACAAAATATTTAGGCCAACATGTTCAACTAATCCTGGATCCCTTTAATGAAGGGCCACAGACTATTCACTAAATGTTCTTTCTTCTCCTCCAAGGTCTGAGAAAGTAGCTGCACCTTTCAGTTCTGAACTCTTCCACATATAAAACACCCTCTATGATCTGAAGGAAACACTTTATTCTGTTCACACCAGAAGCAAAGGCTGAGATTTAGAGATGCTGATTGGCACTCAGACAGCATTACACTCAAAGTGAGCATTAGAGAACCCCCTGCAGTGCTGCCAGAAGGACTCTGCATGGTGTGCAGTTTACCACTTTTCAAAAAGAAAAGCTAAAATGTCTGAAATAATCTTATCAGAAGAATTAAAATTAACTCACCCGGATACTATTTCCAGTTATTTTGCAAAGACAATCAGAAAAATTCACCTCTGGAAGCTTTCTCATCTCATCTTCTAGATGCTGCAACCATTAAAAAAACTGAATCATGCAGGATCAGAGCTCCTTTTAGCACAGGGTAGCAGTAAGACTGGGACTTGTAGCTTTAATCTTTAAAAATGAAGAACAGCTGATATAAAAGTGTGATGTTCAACACTGAAGATTAAAGGGTGCAAAACAATTCACTGCAAACATTTTAAAAATAGAAAGTATTGTATAAGCTGATTTAAAAAGTAACTCCCGGTGTTGTTCCTTTGAAGTGTGTGTCAGCCTCCTCTGACACACTGCAGCTTTGAATTGGTTTAATATTCTTACATGAAGCAGGGAATAAAACATCATTTGTCCTCCACTGTAGCACAGAGATTAACAGTCTGTTGAAGGACATCACAATAATACCGGTTGGAGATTTCAAAAAGCCGTTTTAATTTGCCTCTTGTGTTTCTCGCAGAAAGAATGTTCCTCCTATAAAGAGATTTCATGATTTATAATAATGAAGGCTGCATAAATATTTGCAACAAGATGGTCCCTCAGACAGCCATCGAATGGCAGCATCCATGCTTGAATTCAGGGGGAGATCTCTTTACAGCCAGGAAATGGAACTGTAACTTACTTCCATCTGCTTTCTGCTTAGTTGGACACTGATTGTGAAGGAGAACTTTTCCCTCAAGGACGTTATCAGCAGAGGTGCTCAGGCCTAAATGTGAGAGTTCTTTGCATTGGAAAAGTCCCACTCATCCATCATCTGCGAGAATGAAACTCTCAGCAGTGCCTGTGTTTCCCAAATTAAATTCTCCACAGTGTCTGCATCAGAGGACGATTCGCTCTGTGGTTTGATAGCAGAGAGAGGATTCCAGGACAACTGTCATCAGGAGGTTGTCACAGATTCAGGTGATTTGAAAACAGAAGCACAGACTTTGTCCAGTGGGACATTTAAGAAGTGAGGAGTGGACAAAAGCCTCGGAATTCCAATGCCACAAAAGAAATTAGAGGTAGTTAAAATGTGCTTTATTATTTTTATCCTATCTCGATAATATGAAAATTGACTTTTCAAATTATCTACAGCTGTCGTCATTGGAACAAGTGTTCCTAAATGTTCTCTTCATCTGAGTAGAAAGTCATGAAAGGATCAAAGTAGCTCACACTGCAAGAAGCTGCACACCAGCAAGCTCACAATAGGAAAAGAAAGCATTCCGATGACATTGTCAGCCACTTCATTTTAATTGCATGGATTATGAGATCATTTCCAAAGCCAATGTTTCTTCTTTCTCTGTCGATCCTGTTCTTCTCTGCTTTATTGTTCTCCTGAAAATCTAATTCAGTTCTTTCATGCCTTTATTGTAATCATGTGGCTATTTCAGTTCACTCAAGAAATATGTCCTCATGGGGAACAAGACAGTGGTAGTCATTACAGAGTGGAATCCACCGAGGTAGTCAGAACACTCTTTTATTCTCTCAAAAGCCAAGATGACATTACTTTAGAAAAATAAAGATCTTGTATTCACAAAAGTTTCCTCCTTTTCTGCTGTGACCTGATTAATCTTTTCACTTCATTCTCTGGCAGACATGGCCACTAGGTTCTAACAGTGAGCCTTTGGAAAAGTTCAGGCTTGCTCTAACGTTGTGAAATCAACTCAAGGGAAAATCAACTTATTAAACAACTGAATACATAGAAGGAAACAAGATGCTGTGCAAAAAAAAAAAAAACACAGCAGGGGGCCGTCCAGAGGCCTGTCGATCAGTTCAACTTAAGAAAATAGGTAAAGAATAAAATACCACAGCAGTCAGCTATTCCTGCAACGGGTGAGTGTTTCTACATCTCTCTGGACTATGACCTCATAAATCACAGCAACACCTTATAACACGCTGCATATGTTAAACCTTGGGAGGATTTTCACTTCCTACATGTGTCGAAATATTGTTGCAGGCACGAAGCACCCTCCAGCTATCCAATTATTTCCAAAGACAAAACAAAAAAACAACAATTTTCTTCAGCAGCATCAACTGTTTGCTCTTCCAGATCTCAGTAATCCTGTCACATCTGCACAGCTCCTCGACAGCAATCGGGCTCCCCAGGATGGAGCAGCTGAATTAGACACGAGAGCGAGCGGATCAGCATCTTCATGGCCTCCCTCTGCTGAGAGCACAGTGTGGAGCTGTCAGCTCGCACTTTTTCTTCTGCGCCATAAAACAAACATTAAAACCATTACACTTCCACCTGATGCCTGCTCTACTCTTTCATCTAACAGGCTCACAAAGTGTGAGGGCTTTCCTAACACACTGTGCACTCACACCTAATCACAATCCCATAGTTTCATTTGACATATTTAATAATAGATGAACTGACTGCAGTTATTCTTTCCTTTTCATTCCTCATCTCTGTCTGCATTGACTTCCACTTTCCACACAGAACCTTTAAAAGAAATGATGTCCAGTAAAAGTGGAGTCAGTTATTCGAGTCCCATGGAGTGCAGTCTAACGCACAGAACAGCAGTGCTAGTACTTTTAAAGGGAACTAAAACAGAACCTGATATTGTTTTTTAGAATAAAATTACATTTTAATACTTTTCACAAATGGGAGTTCAAATTTGGCCACGTTTCAGTAGACCTGCAGGCTGTGTACAACTCCCCTCCCATGGTTGACCAGAACATTTGTGTTTTTCATACTTGTGTTTCTCTGCATCATACAAGTTTTTTCATACTTGTATGAAAAACACAACACAAAGGTAACTTTGCTCTAAAATGTTATTTATTTAGTACATGTGACAGCGCTCTTTCTGCACTGTCACATACATCCCACTTGGAAAAAATCTACTTCAAATTTGATCTGATTATTTAAAGGTCTGAACACTGTATAGATTCATAAACTGAAGTAGCCTTTTAGTACCAATAAGGAGCTTCAGGATGGGAAAACCTCAGGCAAATGTAAATAGTACATTTCCTGAGTTTATCCCACATAAAAATGTAATTGCGCCTTGGTGCAAGAAATGCATGTTATCTGTGGTATCCTTTCATTTTCACTGAAAAAGAAAACGGGGTCAGATAACTCAAAACAGGTCAGGTTTTATAATTGTTAAGATGGTCAAGGTGTGTAGACAATTACACATGTATATAAATAGCTGGACAAAGGTTTGTAATTGTGGAAGTTTAGGAACTGATGGAGAAGATTGCCAATAGAAGGATTTGGAGGGAGAGTTTGATCAGAGACCAAACCGATCTGCTTGCACATGTTGATGATGGTTTATTAGAGCTTCGCTCTGTGCAGAACCTAAAGAAGGAGCCATGCGTTACCAGTTGAACTGCAGCTGCTGACAGATCAGACATTCATCCTTCAGTTGAGCCATGCCAGCTTTGTGACTGTGCCTTCAAGAATAAAAAGCATCTCCATTATGTAAATGTGCAACTTATGCACACTATTCACTTTGCAGTGAGAGTCCTCACTGTAAAGGACTCTGAGGCACACAGTCAGTGTGCATTTGCAACTGCTATGAACCCAAACAGGCATTTGCACTTGGATCTCTTTATTTTCTTTTTTTTCTATTTTTTTTTCTGTAAAATGTATTTTTATTTTTTGTGAGGTGACCTTATGTGCCCTGAAAGCACCATTGAAATAAAATACATAAGAATTATTATCATGATTACTTATACTGAAACAAGCAAGGGCCTTTTCATGGTTATTGGCTTATTCTGGGTACTATACTGGCTTATACTCATTTACATTAAGATGCATATATGAGTGATGACAGTGCAGACCAGCAGCTGTGCTCTATTTCCTGCAAATAAAGGAAAGGTTTGCAGGTACATACATGTGCATAGTTTTATACATCAGAATTTTTTTGTGCGCTGCACATTTTTAATTTGTTTTTTAATTTGTTTCAGAAAAAATCAGTTACTGGAAATACAGTGAAAATGTTAAATGTAGTCCTTGACTGAGTCACCTGGTTGCATGATACCCTAATATTGAAGAGAATGCACTTCCTGTGATTATCCACTTCTAACCAACATGGATGTTAAATATCCCCTTTTATCATCTTTAGTTTTTGCCAAGCCGGGTGTCTAAATGAATATCATACTTCTAATTGGCTTCATGTAAATTGTAGGCAGTACTGTTATGAAGTTTACAACTGATAATGAGAACAACTATGAGAAAAAATAACTAAATCAATATTTCAAATAAAGTAGGACAAAATAATTCTTGTTCATATTCCATAATTAGAATGTCTGAACTATTTCTGTCATCTTAAAACAAAAGGTAATGATAGCAGTTCTGTTACTCATTCAGCATCATATTCACAAGTATTTGTTGAACGAGTCAGTTCCTGAAGCACGTAATGGAGATGGTAGGGGGGGCGCAGGTGCTGCAACCATTTAGGGCCACAAGGCTTCATCCTGGCACTGTAATATATTGCAAGCATGCGCCGATTTTTAAGGGAGATTTGTCATAATATCACGTTGGTCACATCCTTCCCCCAGTCATAGAAGCTTTTTCTTGCCCACTGGGTCATCCTGTCAAACACAGAGAAATGCACAGTGTGTCATACTTGGGCTTTCACCATCTTAGATTACTGAGAAAGCGAGAGAGAGAAAGAGGAAATGGAACGACCTTGGCTGAAAATCACAAAGCTGAACAAGCTAGAGCTCAGGTTCATCTGCTGCAATTAACTGTGTGTGACTGAGCGGATGGCAGTGTTTGCTCATACAAAACCACAGTCTTCTTTTAAAATGAAACCTAAAGAAAGCAAATATAATGAAGACAGTGGAACAGTGCTGAGTTCAAAGCTTTATTCACACTCAACAAGTAAAAAATGAAGATCAATACATTATATTGAAAGAAAGTGGGCATTATTGTAGCATGATTATATTTGTCTAGCTACAACTCTGAATAGATTCACATGGAGACATGGTGACAAGCAATAGTGGCTAAATGTATTAGGATATAGAGAAAAGAACAAATCATTCCATACTTTGAAAGTATGATATCCTGCTCTGTTAATTGCTCTAAACCTCACCCATTTTTAACTGTGATACACGTTAAAATTATTTCAACACACAACGTACAGTTACATTCTATACAAGAAAGTGTTAAGCACACTTTTCCTTAAGCTGGTCTTTTTGTATTAAAAATGTTTTTATTGGGCTGATGTAATATTCTAATCTTAAATATTGTGTTTTTATTTGCTATAAGCAGAAAGTAATAATTAATAATAATCAAGCCTACGTTAAATAATTCAGAAAGGTGATCATTTCCAAAATAAAATGATTTACTGCAGGCTGACTTCTTTAAAAAATATATATGCAAAGATAAGCTAGGCTTTTGAACAACCTTTTGAGATTAGAAAATCAGACAAGACCTGAAAATCACATCTCTACCTGTCATCTACCGGTCACCTAGCAACAAAACCTGACAGTGCCACCCTGTTGCCTACTAATTTACTTAGCTTACAACCCCTTACAGCTATTCCGTAAGAGGCTGGAAAAACGTTAAAGAATAACTATATATAACTATATTTAACTATATATGACTATATATAATTAGATATAACTGGTGGCTTTACATTGACAAAGTCATTAAAGATAGTTACATGGTAACCATGTCATGGTTACATTTTCACAATAACAAACCCCAAATGTAATCAGTTCCCCCACTGAGGTTTGGAACATTTCACCAAGCTGCTCCAAGAAGCTGGTGAAAGTCAAGTCAGGTTGATTTATATAGGACATTTCAGCAGATGGGCTTTAACAACAATAAAGTGCTTGAGAATACACCAATAAATTACAAGCAATAAATATATATTGTCATCAAGAATAATCATCAACAAAATTTAAATTAAATATATTGATAAGTATTTCCTTTTATAACAGAAGTATTTTAAAGTCTATTCTCTGATCTTCAGGGAGCCAGTGGAGGGACTTTCGAACTGGGTTGCCATGCTCCATCTTCCTGGTTTTAGTCAGAACTCGGGCAGCAGCGTTCTGGATCAGCTGCAGCTGGACAATAGATTTTTTTAGGAAGACCTGTAAAAACACTGTTGCAGTAATCAATCTGACTACAGATAAACACATGAATGAGTTTTTCTAGATCTTGCTGAGACATTAGTCCTTTAATCCTGGAAATGTTCTTCAGGTGATAGAAGGCCAACTCTGTAACTGTCTTCATGTGACTCTGAAGGTTCAGCTCTGATCCATCACGACACCCAGTTTTGTGAGGAAATAAGTGAAGCTTTAAAATAATACCAATAGATCTATTCAGCCTGGGAAAGTTTTGGCAACGCTCAAAGGAAACCCAAAACATTTGACAAGTTTTAAAATTGATTTAACCAAATACTAAAATAAATATGTAAACTTTTGAATAAAAATAAGTAAAAGAAATGTTAAGACAGGTCTGTCTCTTTGGCAAATAAAAATAATTCTGTTTGTCCTAACTGACTTAAAACTGGAAACATTTAGTCTGACTTCATCTCAGAAAAAAAACAAAGCCTTTTAAGTAGTGGATGAAAATATCTCTTTATAAATCAGTATACAAATGAAGATATAATATTTAAGCAGTGTTTACAAAACAATATTTTGTTAATAAAGAGCAACAGTGTTTTTTTGAAAGCAGAGACATTTTTGTATTTTAGCATCTCATTAATAAAACAATATTCAGTTATATTCGCATAACTGAAATTATTATTATATTGCACGTATTATTTTGTCATTTTTTTTGCGAGTCGAGTATTAGTGAGAAAGGTTCATTAAGTGACATTTTAAACATGCCGTCTATTTGATTTTTATTGTGATTGCTGAAATGTTTGGCGTTTTGGGGTCAAAAGACACATTTTCCATCTCAGAGGCACCAGAGAATTTGAAAATACTTTCTGCAGCCCTTGGAATGAGGAAGAGATCAATTACACTTTCAAAATGGTGCCAGCAGAGGAGTAGTCTTTTTCACAAAAGCTTCAATTTTCTTCCTCATTTGAACCTGACCTTCCACTTACATTTCTTCTCATCTCTACTTTCCATCGGGAAGAAAATGCACCATATGTAAAGAATCTCTATATGTCCCCTAAAGAACTCCGAGAAACATTTGCAAAATTGCACAGGAGAAAAATCTAACTGATCTGGATTGTTACAAACATTTATTGAGATAAGATTGGACAATGGTAAGGAGACATTTGGACAGACTTTCCTTCTCCTACATGTCAGGGCTCTACTGACATGTAGAGATTGCCTTTTTTATGAGCACCTGGAGGTTATGGGGTATGAAAGCTATCCACCTATCAGAAGCTTACTGTTTCAATTCTCAGCTTTTCTGTTCACATGTAAAAGTGACCTTGGCCTACATGCTGAACAGGATAATTGGTATCAGTGTGTGTACCATGAAAAAATGCACTCAAGTCATAAAAAAAAATGTAGGTGAGACTGTGTGAATGGACTTTTTACCAGAAAATGCTGAGAGCTTTCTACATGATGAGAAAAAGCACAGCTTAAAAGCAATCTATATGGCAGCAGTGAATCACAGTCATGTGTGAGATTCTCAAAGTTAGTAATAAAATAGAAAACATTGTAAAAGGTCAGCTTTTTATGTCAGGTAATTCATCCTTCCATCCATTTTCCATACCCACTTTGTCCTGTTCATGGTCAGAGGAGAACAGGAGCATGTCCCAGAAGTCACAGAGGGAGAGGTGGATGCAAGCAGGACAGAGAGCCAGTAGAGCAGCACTAACACAAAACCATTCCATCACAATGATTCATTAAAAACAAATAAAAGTGTAAAGAGCACCTTTAAAATGTAAAAATTAGAGAAAATATTAATGTTTCTCTCTTTGGATACATTAGTGTTGCTGATGTACAGGGGGGGGGGGTATTTACTCAGTCACCAATTGTGCAAGTTCTCCTACTTAAAAAGAAGAGGGAGGCCTGTAATTGACACCATAGGTAGACCTCAACTATAAGAGACAAAATTAGAGAAAAAAAGTCTGAAAATCGTTTGTCTGAATTTTAAAGAATTTATTTGCAGACAAGGGTGAAAATTCAATTACAGCCCCGTCTCATCTTTTAAGTGGGAGAACTTGCACAATTGGTGACTGACTAAATACTGTTTTCCCCACTGTATTGGATCAAGACTTTAGCAAGAACCTATCTGGGCAACCGATTGGGACTCCAAGTACAAAGTAAATTATATAATGCGCTATATAATATTGCTGTATCATGTAATGTATTCATGTGAGGAGCTTCAGCTCTCCAAAAATGTTCAAGTCTAACTTAAATATATTGTTAAGATCTGATAAGATATGTAAACATAAGTGTATAACTGTGTTTGTGTATTGTGATTAGAAGGAAAAACATTTTCTGTCTTATTTTATTATTGTAATGTAATTTTAGTAGCTTGTCAAGGGGCAGGTGTAAATAAAATTTTGCTTTAATGCGGTATAGTGCATCAAATGGTGATATTTATGTTTGACCTGCACATTGTCCATTTTATTTACGCTATACTACAGTAAATGGCTTTAGTGTCCTAAAAAAACATTAAAAGGTAATGTATTGTCATCATTTTTTTAAAAAATTGCGTAACAGGGCAATATTACTTTCCAGTCATTTCAGAAAATGAAACTCATGTATTATATAGAATCATCATATATATGTAGTGGTGTAATGAAGAGATCTTTATTATTGGAACTACTTTTATTTAAGTCACTGTATAGCACTTTAACAGAACTTTTTGCACTTTATTAACAAGCACTTCATTTAGCACTGCACTTTAAGCATAGATTTGCACACAAGAAATTTTAACTACATTTATTGAGTATTGTTAGTGATTAGCATGTAGCCTTTTTTTGATGACTATAGCTTACAGATAATCAAACCCCCAAATTTGGTGTCAGAAAATCTGAATACTGCGAAAAAGGTCATTAATGAAACTTCATGGAGTCCCACCTTCATCAGATATTGAACTTAAAACAACTGCAGAGTCTTAAGCCATCCTGACTCTGGGTCAGTCGGCTACACTATCAGGGAAGACTGCCGTCCAGAAGACTGTCATTGTCACCCTTCACAAGGATGGGAAGTCACAAAATGTCATTGCTGAAGAAGCTGGTTGTTCACAGACTTCTGTATCCAAGGATATTAACAGAAAACTGAGCAAAAAAAAAGTGCGATAGGAAAAGGTGCACCAGCAACAGGGAGAACTGTAGCTTTGAGAGGATTATCAATTGAAATCCACTCCATTTCACCTGCTGGTCACAATAGTGACCATGCAATTTACTTTACTTTAAAAGACTTCAAAAAGCTTACTGATTACATTTTCAGTTGATGTGCAGCTAATATTGAGAGAGCAGAGTGTTTGGTGGGAAAAAAACGTATGCAGTATCACATGTTTAGAGTAAATTATCTCATGACCAGAGCTGTCAGCTCTCTTGTAAGAAAATGGAAGTGTTTTGGTAGAACAGCAACTCAACCACAAAGTGATAGGCCACATAGACTGACAGAGGTCAACTGACGGTGACCTCTACTTGGAAGCACGTAGAGGTCGCCAAGTTTCTGCAGAGTCAATTACTACAGACCTAAAGCTTCATGAGCCTTCAGATTAGCTCAAGAGCAAAGTAATCCTTCCACCGAAGCCTAAATGTTGCCTTTGTCTTAGCATCAAACCGACCATGCCTTTATATCTTGAAGAAGTTTATAATATTATTTTTTTATTTCACATAATTCTTTTAAATGCATGAATTCTTTTTGTATCTTTTAAAGTTTTATTTTTGTATGACTGCTATTTCGAATATCATTTTACAGATGCAACTCAAACAAAAATGTCTCATAATTTCTAAAAGTGTGCAGAGAGCTTCATGGATTGGGTTTCCATGGTGGAGCAGCTGCATCCAAGTCATGCATCAGAAAGTGCAACGCAAAGCGTGATGTAAAGCATGCCACCACTGAACTCTAGAGCAGTGGAGGCACTTTCTGCCTCCACTGCATGGAATGATGCAGTGGAATGATGAATTGTGCTTCTCCATCTGATGAGTCTGGGTTTGGCAGTTGCCTGGAGAACGGTACTAGTCTGACTGCATTGTACCAAGTGGCAAGTTTGGTGGAGGGTGGATTATGGTGGGATGTTGTTTACATGAGCTGGGCTTGATCCCTTAGTGCCAGTGAAAGGAACTCTGAATGCTTCAACACCAACACACCAAGACATTTAGGACAATTCCATGTTCTTAGCTTTGTGGGAACAGGTCGGACCTGGCCCCTTCCTCTTTATGGACCTTGCTTTGTTCAATGGTGCACAAATGACAAAGTCTAGTGGGGATGAATTGGACTAGCCTGCACAGGGTTCTGACCTCAACCTGACAGAACACCTTTGGGATGAATTAATGGAGACTGAGAGCCAGGCCTTCTTGTCCTACATCAGTATGTGTCACTATGCACTTCTGGAGGAATGGTCAAAAATTCCCATAAACACTCCTAAACCTTGTGGACAGCCTTCACAGAAGAGTTGAAGCTGTTCTAGCTGCAAAGGGTGGACCAACATCATATTCAGCCCTATGGATTAGGAATGGGATGTCAGTTAAGCTCATATGTGAGTCAAGGCAGGTGAACAAATACTTTTGGCAATATAATAATAGGTACATGCCGTGGCAGAGTAATATTCATTGAGGTAAATGGGGTAGCATCTTGATCTGCATGGATAGATGAAGCAAAGCATGAAAGGAAAGCCATTACTCTGCACTCTCATTTATGGAATTTTACCATGTGTCATTCAGCTGCACATTACTCCTTTGTGTGTGCTGCCATAATGTTTCATTGCTGTGGGATCTAAAGTCAAACATTCTGATTCTCTCTAAGTCAAGGTAGAAATCAATAATGTTCATTTGCTGATATTATAATTAGCCAGAATTTATTTAACTGTGCACAATGTGTCAAATATTGCTATTTGATCAAAAAAAAGAAAAGAATTTAATGAATTGTGCTGGTGTTTATCTAACTTAACGTTGTTTTTTAAAAAAAAAAAAAATTATTTGTTTGTAAAATCAAACATTCTGGACTTACAACAGCAAGAACACAATGAAAATCGACCCTAGATTGGATATTGAAATAAAACACGGTTTGCCTTCATGGTTGAGTGATATTAGTAGGTATGAATTCACCCTGAATAGCAACTTTATGGTTCAGCTGTTGTTTTTGATGTGTTTTTTTTAGAGATTGCCATATACCACTACATACAGGCCAGACACTGTTACATTATAGTTTTGGGTTCTTTCCTTTGTATAAATCAAGATATTTCAAAAAAATAATAATGTGTTTCTCAAGAAGATTTTTGGAAGTGTTCCAGAAAACTCACCACTATTTTTATGTGATCGAGATCTAAGAACCTTGAAGTTTATTTTTATGCAACTACAGAAAAAAGCAAAGAAAAAACAACCAACAACCTCACATGGCAGTTCTTAAACAGCAATGTACAGCATGCAGAAAAAACCAAGATCTAAAAACATTACAGAAACGAGCCACATTTTAATGGCCACAAATCAAATGGTACAAATTCCACTGGCTAAGATTTTTCTCTCCTTTCTTTGTTCTACATAGTTTGAAGATATATTAATTGGGAAAAGCATTGAGGGATACTTTCTCAATATCTGTTAAATGTTAGGAATAATTTTTCTTTCAGCACATTGACTGCTGAGAAATTCATGTTCTTGGAAGTCACACTGGGTCCGACACAAAGGCAGCTCAAACCAAATAGAAGAATTGTGAAAAATACTTGTGTTTTAGTCTGCCTCAGACTTTGCTGTCAAACCAGGTTCAAACAGGAGTAATTTAAGGCTGGAAGCATTTGGCATGTCTTTTCATACAGGGAGGGAGAAGGAGAGGTGGTGCTCTTCCTGCTGAAAAGTAATTTGAAAACCAACTCAGATCCCCAGCAAAGGCCAACAGTAAAGAACCAACATGCAGTCAAAGTCTTGCACAAATCAATAGAAGTGTCTTAATAAAGCATTTATTGCTTTGATAGCAGCTATTATTGTGTTATGCTGTTTTCAAAAGCTTGGCTGTGATAGAATACATTTCTGTCAAGGACTACAAAGGTCATGTATGGCAATGTTTACTCCCACAGAGGTAAAGGATTGGTTCTGAAAGTAGAAATACACTACACACACAGAGAATGTGTGACTGTGACGAGGAGGCTATGTTCTGTTGCCATGGCTTTAAAGGCAGAGAGCCTCAGTCTCATCACAGCAGGAAATGGTCCATCAGACTGACTCGCTGATGACAATTTTTCAGATGTACGGTATTAAGACTTGATAAAGGAGCGAAGGATCCTGTAATTTTCTGCACTTTTGCAGACTTCTATGATAGTTTTAAATACTGACACTGCTGCTTTTCATTCTAATTTTCTCTGTCTCTGTTTAAGGACAGGAGGGAGGTCATTGGAAGTGCACTTAGCCAGTGGCAGAGCTACATAAGCTTCACACAGAGGCTAATTCACAGTGCAGCCCTCCACCATCAAAGTGCTCGGCTGTGGATTTAATTGAGAGCTAAGCTCCCAACTGGGGATTCTTCACCACAGCCAGCTGACACTGGCATATCAAACATCCTCCTCATAACCAAAGCTCTCTTTCTGCTGAGACAAAACAAAAGCTCTTTCCTTACAATTACATTCTTCACTATCATCCCCACTGTAATTATTCCCTACTGAACGCCTCAGAATGAGAAACTTCTTCAACCTACAAACTGCTCTTCTATGGAGTCACATGTGAATACTACAGTGGGCTATTGTGTTTCCTTTATATCAGTTGACTAAACTGGTTCATATAAACATTATTATCTTTTAATTACCATGTATTTTAAATGCAGGATCCTAATTTATCCACCTTTTTCTGACACCTTGCTGTAGAATTTGTTCTATTTGGAATTTAAAGCATAATTCACATTAATAAAATTTAATTATGTTTCTATCTCAATTCTCTGTCCATAGCAATGGAATTGATGACATAGCTAAATATGCTAGCATATAATAGTAATAATAATAATAATAATAATAGTAATAATAATAATAATTAATAATAATCAAATTTTTTAATATTACCCACCCATCACAATTGAAAGTCAGTCAGTTTCTCGACGTCAAAATGCTGCTGCGTGCTCCGTTGATTGCGTCAACAATAAACCTAGCTTCAGCAGTTTCTAGCTGCTCCAAGCTCTGAGTTGAAATTGATAGTGTCAAAATGATCCGATCGCTATCCGTGGTGCTGAACTGCTTTGAATTTGTGTTGTTTCTTAGTGACTAGCCTGATGTTTCTGTTGATCTCAGTGTGTTGTACTTCATGTCTGTTTGATGGACGCTGTCTTGTTCCACTAGCCAGCATTGGGTTAAAGTGTATTTAATTAATAATGGTTGAGATGAAATAAATGAATAAAACAATGTATTTAAAATAAAATCTGATGATTAATACGTGAATATTGTCTTTACTCTGTCGCTTCTAAATAAAATCCAATTCAGCCAAAGGCTCCACTGTATGTAGAGCTGAACTGTGTGTTATCTAACCTTAGTATAAACCTTTCAGAAAGACATGCGCACCCTCCCACCCCATACACACAGATACAAAAAACAGTGTTAGGTTATGGAACAGTGTCTAAACATTTGAACTTCTCATAAAGCTCAGTTCAATTCATCATATAAATAGGGAAAGAGAAAAGCACAACTACAAACTTTGAAAGCGTTTTTCTCCACCTGAACTGAAAACAGGACAAGGGGAGCATAGCAGAGTAGCAGGCTGACTCAGCAGCTTCCTGTCCCTCTATATTGCATTTGAGAAAAACACTAGTATATCTCAAGTGGAGCATTAAAACTGGTTCATTTGTTCATGTAAATCTGCTAGCTTCTCCTTGACACTCAGACAATAATTCTGATTGATAGGATGAAAAAGAACTGAAGACATGTCTGCAGCAAAGATGTTCAACATTTCCCCTTAAATACAATATTTAGGTTTGGTTCTAGTTTCAAACCTCTAGAACTGTTCATCTTCAGCATTCTGAGGTGTTAGACAGTAAATATGGTTGAACATGGAATACAGACACTTGGAAATCCTCACATTCTCCTTTTTGGACTTTTCTTGCAGAACGCAGTTTTGGACCTCTAAGTTGTAACTCTGACAAAAGGCAGAAGCTTGTTGACTGCAGTGGTCAGGTGGCATGGGCACAATTCAGGCAGATACTTATGGATACCGGTTATTAACTGTCTATCCCCAGATGTCTTCACTTTAAACTTGACAATAGCATCTTAATGCTCAGGCCTAACTATCAAAACTGATAGATTAGTTTCAGTAAACCTTTGGATCCGTGTCAGTTTCATAGTCTAAAGTTGTTGATTTCCTTTTTTCAAATCAAAAAATGATTCATCCATCCATTGTCTCCCAGGTTTCTTGCTCATAATTTACGAGGGTCATGGAGGATTTGGATCTATGTCAAGGATTGATTGGGTGAGAGGTCAAATAGACTATGTATAGGTCAGCAGACCGTCAGAGGGCATAAGATTAATAAAATCCAGCTGCTAGTTATAGCAGTTTATCTACCCAACAGGCAGATAAATAAAAGACAAATAAATTAGAAAATGATCCTTTCATGACTTCATTTACTAATCCGTTTAATTTACTGTGAATAAAAAGATTTAATCAAATCAAACTAAACTTAAAATTAAACAACTACCAGTTGGCGACCAAGTTGAAAGATATGCCTGAGCCTGAAATGAAATATGCAAACTCTATCATATCACAAGTAGATAAATTAAATTTGCATACTAATCTAGACTAGAATGTTTTTAAAATCTGACATTGCAGTTTCGACATATGTTTCCTGAATTACATATTTTCTTATTTTAAATGCTACAGATAAATGAAACAAGAAAATGAAAGCTGTGAAAGTGGTGGTTCCTCAACTACATAGGTCAGATGGGCAACTGTTAAAAAATGATTCATGGAAGTAGCCCTGGAGTTTCATATCTTCATGGTTCAGCTCAAAGACTCATTTCACACATCCCTCAAGATGCTCTTGTTTCGTCGTTTTCCTCCTCCATCAGCTTGAGGTTTTCCCCTGACAAAGATGCTTTTTTTTATCCAAAGTCTGTCACTTTCATCAAGAAGGGCTTGCAAAGTGTTTATGAGTGGCCTTCACCATTTCCCATCATGCTTTCTGGGAGCAGATTTACCACAGGCATTGGCAGTGTTCAGAGTTCTACAACAATCCAGCAGCATGAAAGATATTTCTTGAGACTTCACTCAGTGTAATGATCCTGTACAGCTGCCCCTGGCAAAAGCTCCTGTCAGTAGCTCCACCTATCAGACATGCCAACGCCTGTAAAACTGTGCAGACAAGAGTGAACTCTCATTAAAATGCAGTGAAGCAGCATAAATAAACCAGCTCTGTAATATTTACTGGCTGTATGCAAAAAGTTTTTATAACTCTAGTCAGACAAGAATCAAGGTAGTGACAACATGTTGTGAAAATGCGGATTCTCAGATATTTTTTTCTGCATTTATAGTTTTATATTCTTGCCACCAGTCAGAGAAGCCTGTTGTTGGTATCGTGGCATTTCATTGTTTTAGTCACTCGGCATAGCTCATGATTATGGATGAGAATGTTCCAGATGTTATTTTGATGAGTTCTTCCTACAAATACATCAAACACTGTTGAATGGGACATGAAGTTGTGTCAGGATTAGAGAGTGTCTGCCTCCCTTGCTCTTTGCACATTGAAATTCTTGCAGATTCCTTGACTGAAATGATGGCATTATGCCGAGGTAAACATATGGAAATGTGAAAATATGCCATTTCCAAACTGCCTTTGTGGAATTCATAGATTTTCTTTTGTTAGCATAAATCCTCCAAGACTTTCTTACAGCAATTGATGAAAAAAAATAAATAAAAAATCTTCAGCATTTTCTTGCATGATATTTAAAATCAAGCTGTACATAATCGGCTTTCTGGAATAAAATTGCAAAAATTTTTGTGTTGAAAAATAGTTGTCAGCCATGCTTCACCTGTGTTGTAAGCCTAAAAAGAAGAAGTTCAATTCTGAACAAAGAAATTATATTGACATAATAGTACAAATTTAGAATGAGTTTTGTTGTTTGTTTTTTAAGAGAGATGACAGTAATTTTACATCCATCCAACCATCATCTTCCATGGAAACCGCAGACAAACCCATGTGGGACCCATGTTGTCTGCCCTCCTTTTCTCCGTATGGGGCCCACCTAGGTATGCTGGCTGGAGAATGGTGCCGTTTATAAACAAACACAATCTGTGGGTGATGTGCATGAGAATTATGTGTCACATCTTTGAAGTATGTATTTTCATCTGCTTTGGCGTTCTATTTAGCTGTGACACCTCTGGAGAGAGATATCAGCTGAGCTACTGCTGCTAATAACTTAATGTCGTCCTTCTATAGGTGATCAACCTGCCGTTTTCTTACAGAGTTTTAAGCCTGTCTCCCGCATAGAGACATATTAGCTGAGCCTTTCCTTTAACTGACTGTACAGTATTTGCTCTCTTTCATCCTACAACCTTTAAAACTCTCAGCGTTAAAGGGGAGATTTTCCTCTCCAGTGTTGCTACATGCATACTCAGTATGAGGGACCACTGCAGTTCAATGATCTCATTGACCTGTAGCATTGTTCATTTCCTTTTAACTCTTCTTCCAGTTTCCTTTTAAAGTCTGTTTGGCTGTGAAAACAACAGTTTGACCTCAGTCACATGAAGTAAGTCTAGATTTTGCTATAGTTGTTTTTTTTTCTTGGGATAGAAAGCTACTTAATCACTTTGAACAATAAACTGAACTTGACTTTATTGTTTGATAAGTGAGATCAGTTGACATGTATGTATGTGATTTGACTGAATTGACTTTGTTTTTCTTTTACTGTTGATGCTTTTTCTGCTTGGTGTGGATGCATGGCTGTGTTTCTGCGGTGGAGCTGTGATCCATCCACAGGCTGTTCCGCCTCTCAGCCTCTTACTGCAGGAGACGGATAGCAGCCCCTCTATGGCACCAAAAAGATTAAGCAGGTATGAATGATGGATTTATTTATCTGACACACGGTTTTGTAATGTCAGTTAAAAGCTTTTGCTGTGCTTTCTTCATTCTTTCCCTCGCTAATTAAATTACTTTACTTTTAAGAATATAACTACTGTTCATCAGCTGCTGGTGTTGTTGAAATCTCTTATTTAACATACGATTCACTCTAACTACTAATGTTTAAATGCGGAAAATATTATCTGGCCTTTTCTCCCAGACCTGTTGTCCACTTTGTGTAAAATATTTTTAAAGTTGTGACTTTGAGGTTATGCAACTACGAAACCCCCTCAGATCTCAGTGTTCCAAGCCGCCATACTGAGGCATAGCACTTTAGATGTGAACACCTGATAGAGCAATCCGACACCGTGCCAACTTTTGCTCCATGTCATGTGAAAAATAATGATGTTCAGCTTAGCATGGGGGTCATTACAGGATTAATGTGTGTTCTGGCTGCCTGAGGACATCTCTAATCTGATATATCACCACCTACAATCTGTTAATGCTGCAGAAAGCAAAATCTCATTCCCACAAGGTGTGGTTGTGACTGTAAATGTCTAAAAGTGTGATTTTGCCAACAAAAGCTTTGTGCAGACAAATGGCTTTAACCTGAGTGTGATTATCTACTACCAAATCATCAGTGATGCTTATACAAGTTGTCTAAATAGATGCCTTTCTTCATTGCAGCAAATGCACCTTTGCTATAGAAAATCATCACACAGTCAGCAGCAGTAAGACAATGAAACATTCAGGTTGTTTGCCAAGCAGCATTTGCTCAAGATGAGGTTTAATTGAATTTACCGCCACAGGTTTGCTTTGAGCAGCACAGATTAACATGACTGTTGGTAAAAATGTCAGAGCATCAAATCTCTTTTTTGTTTCTTATGATGCATTTCTGACATCCATCTGCAGGTCTGAATCAGTTACTTTTCACTATACGCCCTTAATGCTCCTGTTCTTATTCACAAGCATGTTTGTTTTTCTCGGGTGTTTACTCCGTCACAGAGAGGACCGTCAGCTACAATTTCACCCTACACACCAAAAGCACAAAACAAATCAAAGGCAACTGTGAAACTGTGTGGGAACTACACAAACAGGTTTGATCATCTCTGGCATGAAAAGAAAGAAAAAAAAAAGAAAAAAAACCTGCACTTGTTTGTAGTCATATGCAGCAAGGAGTTAAAACTGAAAAGAACAGCAACAGATGTTGGTAAAAATCCAAGAAATCCACATGTGCAAACAGATCAAACCAAAGTCCATAAAATAGGTTATAAAGCGGAATGGCACATGTCAAATTAATACACATAATGACAGTAATTTAACACTTAGAATAGATACTTTTGTTCACAGTGAAAGTTTCAAAGTGTCTCTTGTGCAGAGGCCCCGTGTTTGATTTGGGCCTGGAAGTCTCTTAAAACGACCACACTGTCATGATAGTGGTAGTATGATGACACACATATTTATGAACAGATATATCTCCTCCACATCCTCTCTGGGCTGCCTGAAGAAACGCAAGTCATCCCAACCAAAATCCACCAATCAGAGCCAGGAAAAATGTCTTAGCGCTGTCAATTGGCAATGACTTACCAGGAAAACCATTAATCATCATCACTGCCTATGCTAGCTAGCATGAGCATTCATGGCATTCTCTGCTAGCTGCAGCATAGCAGAGCACAAGTGGGGGAGGGGAGAGATGAATAGTGCCAAATCAGATTGTGATTGACAGCGCTAGTTCTGATAGCAGGTAGGTATCTAGTTAGCACTGGGAGAAGGCAGATGAGCTCAGTTTCATATCATATTATAACATATAAAATATAATATATTATGTTATAACTTAATATAGTATATTATGTTATAATTTTCAAAAATAAGATGGTCATAATATGAGACATGATCATATAAAAGTTACATACTGCAGCTTTAAGGCATAAATGGACTAAGCCGCTGATGCACTCACAGTTACTGGAAGACATTTCTTTTTTTGTGCTAAGAATAATGTCAAAGCTTGCATGTTAATACCATACAATCTTATTCAATAGATTAGGATATACGTCCTGATCAGGCTTGTCAGATTAATAGTATCTTTTGAAAATAACATTTTAGCAGGTATTAAACATACTACGAAATATAAATATGTTAAAACATCTAATTACAACAGAACTTTTCAGTCATATTCAAATTTATGGAATGAGTTTGTATTTACTGTGTATATTTGCTTTAATATAGCAAATATTAAAGAGGCAACAACCATTTTTGGGTCTGGTTGGGGCATTTGGTGAATAGAGTGACAATAATTTAATTTGACTTAATTGCCGCTGTAGGAGCCATGGTTTCAAATTGAACAAACTTTGGCACTTTATGCTTTATGAAATATTTCATTCTATATGATGATTGATCTGAATATTGTCACGTTCAGTCATGCAATCCACTAGATCACTAAGAGGATTTGCCATTCCCGTTTTACAAAGGTCTTTTCAAAATCATTAACTGTTAATGTTTTGAATACAGTGTGCACCTGCTGCCGAGTTACTGTCCGCACATGGATGCAGACACATAAGGGAAAAGAAAGGAGGATTGGTTGGGACTGTCCCCACCAGGCCAAAGCTGGTGGGGACATGTGGAGAACATGGTCATCAAATGCAGAGACTTTAATATAAAAATGGGAGGAAATGTAATCTGTGTGGAGAACAGGATCACTTGATCAATTAGTCTTATTTCAGATCAGCTGCTTGTGGTGCTTCTATACACAGCTTTTTAAACATTTTTTTTAGCAAATCTGACTGACAGCAGTGGGAAGTAAAGATAAAGAAGTAACAGATGAGCTGCATAGTAACTAAGCTAAAACATGGAAAATAAACTTTCTTGAGACCTTTTAGCCTCACTTCATATGTTCTTGGAAGAACATAAGTGCTGCAAGATTTTATGAGAGTGGCATGAAGCTTGGATATGATTACTAAAGATTTGCAGAAAATATGGGTAACGTCCTCAGAAGCTGGAATCCAGAGAGGAACCGTGCAAATCTGTCATGTCAGCACCAGACTCAGAGCCCTACTTAAACCCCTACTTCATATCCATAACCACAGCTGAATTTATTATTTATAGAGGGCCCTTCTTGCATCATTCACATTGTCTTAGTGTGTTTGAGGAGAGTTTCCATAAACATACCCTGATTTTTTTGTCCTAATTTCTTTTTTTTGTTTAAAAACATAAATGCGACTGAATAAAAACTTTTTAAAGAGCAAGAGGCACAAAGCAAGGGAGGTCTGCATCACTTTTCTGGATCAAAACTGTCAACAAAATACTTGTGAATCTGCAAAAGCTATGTCTGTATTTTCTACTGCTAAAATATTGACCTCCAGCTCACTGAAGAGTTTTTTACTGTCTGTTTTTCCCTGACTCACCGCTCTTAAAAAGGTCTGACATTGTCTCAGAGGTGATTCCTTTTAGCTGCTTGGTGAGAACCTTCTGGTCTCAGACTGATTAGAGGCAGAGCACATAGCAGATGGGCCACCAAAAGAGTTCTATTAAATTATTTGGAGAAGTGCCAGCATTGTGTGGGTGTGATTAGGTTGCAGCCTTGCCATGAGCCCAGCATGACTGCTTCAAATTCTCCATGACCAAATCATTTTGAGCTATGGTAAATCTAGAACCTTGCATACTCCAGGCAGATTTAGTGAATTCAGTTAAATTTGATTCAAAAATACTTTATTCCAAAGAAAAATTTAATAAATTACTGTAAACTTTGATTTTTATCACCATGTTTCTTCTCACTAAATAATTTTGAACAATCTATTTTTAAATCAAATGAAAACACAAACAGACTAATCCTTTTTTCCAGAAAATTATCCTTACATTTGATCTCCATATAGAGAGATGCTTGTCTAATTTCCAACCAGAAAAAAAAATTCTTAATTGCACGATACTTAGAATCTCAATCAGCCAAGGTCAATCACTTTCCAAATGATGCCATTTAATAGTCTTAAAAACATATCCTGACACGACCAGGTTCATCGGGTTTTATTCACTGCATGACAAAGACTATGGGATAAAAAACTGATAAATAAAATAAATACTAAAACAAAAAGATCCGCAAAAGACATAAAAAGCCAAGAAACCAACATTTGTGGTCATGTGAAGAAACCTCTGACTGAAGATGTTCTGCCTTCACAAGACATTCTGATGAAGAAGATGTTCAGGGTTGTCCATAATTTTCTTGATCCTCTGAAGAATCCTTCCTTGCATCATCATCTCCAGAGGTTCCATAGTTGTCCCCAGAACAGAACCAGCATTCTTTATCAGACTGTTGAGCCTTTTCCTATAGGGACACACCTCAGAACTCTTTATGAATGTGCATTACTCATTCTCTGATTTCTTTCCTCTCTTTCCAAGAGAGTCCAGAATCTCCAGCTGACTCCAACCAAGCTTTCTGCAGGACCCAGTTCAGGTTATTTCTTCTCAATGTTATGAATTTGACCATTTTAATGATGATAAGTTTTCAAAAACATTTCAATTATTATTATTATTATTATTGTTAACCTACTATGAAATACCAAACCCTTGTGGCAATGTTCGCTGGAAGTTATGGGGATCAACAAAATGTATTTGTCAGGGCACCATGAATGATTATATTCACAATCTTTTAACTTATTCCAAACTGTGGATGCAAAATATTTTACTGGGATCCAGAGCAGAGAGACACTTCTACCCTGGGGAGATGCTTCTAAACAGCCATGGCAAATCGCTGTATGCAGCATGACACAAAGTGATGAATACAAATCTGGAAATATGTGTATCTGTTGTCCCATATGTATAGGTTGGCTCTTCTGTCTGGCAACATTCAGTATTCCCTTGCAGTCATGCTGGAGTGGTATTACACTAAGAGAGATGTGGGTCACACGTTTATCCCAGTCCAGCACTGAAAGGTGCTGTGCTCACTCCACTTGCACCCTAAGAGCTGACTGACACAGATATGGGTTATTTTCTGTTTCTATTCGCTGTTTTTGTAGTTATTTTAAATACTTATTAAGATTTCATCTTGTCAAAATATTAATTTAACTGCATTCAATGTTCTGTACTATGTTTATTGTTCATGAATAAATAGTTTGAGGTTTCTATAAAACAACAATGATATTAATGATAAAACAAATTGGGGGCTAGTTTGTTTCTTCCTGAAGTGATAGTTCAGAATTTTTGAAGTAAGTTATGTTTTTCTATTATGCTATTTAGATGTTGTAGACAAATGCCATTCAGAGTCGGTGTTTAGTGCAATTGTTGTAAAAGTGAAGAAACAGCTACCAGCTACTTAGAGAGGCCTGTTGGCCTATTTTAGTATCTCAATACACTGTTTCTCATCGCTGGTGTTCAGGAAGCACTGCCCTGTGTGTGTTAGCTGTGTCTCTGCTCTGGCATAGCTGATTTGAATGATATGATAGCATTAGCTCCTGTATGCCATCAAGTGCTGCAAAAGCCTGTTAATTATAAGTTCATTCATGTCAGGTATATAGCAGACGGGAAACACCTAATGAATGCAGTGCAGGGGTCCCTCAGGACCAGGACTCAGGAACACTGCATTAACCTAAACAGTGGATGAGTCTGGTATACAGCACTATATTAGAAGATATTGATCCTTTACACTTCATCTGCCTGATGTAAGGGTGCAGAAATGGGGACCTGTTTTAGTTGAAACTAAAAAGTATGAAACTCCCTAGTTTCATACTTATTTGAAACTAAAGAGTCTGGATTTGTTTTTGTATTTATGTGAGGTGTGCAAGTGTGAGGTCTTACCTTTCAGAGGATCTCTGACAGAAATGTGACACTCCTGTCTCTGCCTTCATAGCTTTAGGCAATCAGCTGATGTTTGGTGATGTTGTTAATTAGTTGTTGGGTGGTGGGTCAGCATCTGATGACTAACATATATCAGTGAAGCTTTCTGTAGTTTCTTGGTCACCAGACCTCAGCCTAGAAACCTCACGTCTGGATTCATTATCCATGGTTATCCAGAAAAGCTCCACAAACTCTCTGCCTGCATCCTTTCCATCAACCTCGCCTCTGAAATCAACAAACCTCATGAGAACCATCCAGCCACCCACACCAAACTTACCTTGTCCTCCAGGATCCAACCATCTTTCTCTTAGCAGACCCACTCCAACAAACAGAAGAAAATAAACTCAGACCTGTAAATACCATCTTTCTCTGTGATGCTCACATCATTAACTTCTTACTTCCCATCCAGACACTGCTGCTGTGTTGGAGCACATTTCTTGTTCCTTTTGTAAATAAATCTATGAAGTTTCAGAATGTAGCATATTTATTAAAACTGTCACTATGTTGTGACAGCATAACATCAGATAAATAATCTGAAATATACTCTCCCAGTCAGAAACAACCATAGTGTCTTAGCGCATGATTGACAGTAAGCATTCACTGTCAATCATGCTCATTAATGCATTGTTAAAGGTGGAGAAACAACTTTATTTATTCACCATTTTCGGTGGCTATGCTAACTAGCCTGAGGATTCACAGCAGGCCCCAGTGTGGGGAAGGAGCTGTAGCATAGCAGAGAGAAAGAGCAAGGACTGAGCAGCATGTAAATTAAGGTGATGGATAGCACTCAGACCCTTCTTCTGGCTCTTATTGATTGTTTCTTATTGGCAGCAGTGTATTTCTGCAGATTGTTTTTTTTCACAGATTATGTGTCTCATAGTGTCACAACATGGTGACACTTTACAAAAAAGCATATTGGTACCCAAGTTGGTAACACTTTATCTGAAGAAGACCAACATGACACTGGCATAATGCAAAGGTGCATTAAAACTTTGAATAATGCAAAGTGTGAACTTTGCATTATTCAGACAATAATGATGACCCTTTTGCTGCAAAGTTCTGTTAACATTTTCATTAAAAGTCCATTAAAAGTGTCAACTTTGCAATAAATGTGTCATTATTTACCGAATAACATTTCATGAGACCAGTCACAAATATTCATGAAGACGCCTTCATGCTCATGACAGGTGTTATGTCATGTTTATGACAGTGTCATGTCAATCTTATGCACACCTTTTCAAAGAAAGTGTTACCTAAAACTTACCCAGATTCAACTTTTGCATGTGGGTCACAAAAACTCCCTCCGATTGTGACACTCAAAAACAACCCTTCTCCATTTATCTTGTGATAATTACTGTCTAAGGGGATTATCTAAATAATAAAGATATATTTTAATAATGTTATCAGATTATAGTCCTCTTACTGTCCACTTTTTATATCTAATAAATGAGTATGCAAGTAGCAAATCTCTGTCCTTCATAAGACAAATTGTCTGCTACATAATTAGCCACTACTTTGTAACTGCTGCTAGCGGTAGTGACACATCACCTCTTAGCAATGCAGATTAGAGTGAAGAGCACTGGCAAGGCGTGGTTCTGGGTGCGCTGTAGGGCAGACAGGTGGGGCAGAGTTCAGCATCAGGGCCAGGTGAGTCCGCTCCAAACTGCTGTGGGGCTTCATTAACCAGACTCACTCTCTTTATGTGTAGCAGTGTGCAGGGGTCCAGGACCCCCGGACAGCAAGCCACTGTGCAACCAGAAGGAACGCTGGCTGCTTACCAGCTGCAGTTCATTCAGCATTAAATGTTATTTGTTTAAACCAGGGACGCTCAGCAAGCCAAGTGTCTGTGCAACAAGAGCTTAGGTCAGGGTTATTTTAGCAAAATTAGTGCAAAAGTATGCTCTGCAAAGCGACATCAAGCCTGTGTCTTTGTGTGTTCATGGAGAGAAATGAACAAATCACAACTACCTAAGCATAGACATATGCCCAGAATAACACCACTAAACCGCTATTCAGCTTAAAATCCATAGCTCAACATATCAGGCTGTTTCTAAACATAAACACAGTATTAAGAGTTTTATATTTTGCAACAGACAAAAGTTTTTCACTTCAACAATTTGAGAACCTCAAGCATGGCAGAGTTAAAAGAAAAGGGCCTACAAGGGCCTGCAAGGGTCTACTGGAAATCCCACTTTAACCTGATGATCTTGGTGTGTGGGTGTTTGTTTGTGGAAGCTGCTGGGGATTTAAAGAGCTGCCTGATGATCATCAGCCTTTGCCTAATGATCACACTTTGTAGTGAAGTACAGCCTCCATTAGGTTTATTTTTGTTACTTTCTCCATATTACTTAACTGTTCTTTGTAGAAATTAATTTAGCATGTAATCTCAGTTCAGCTCAGCCTGACCCCTCGTGTTCCATATGCCTGTAAGTTGAAGTTCAATTTGGTTTCCACACCTGATATGTTGAGCCGGTGCTTTAAGTGGTGAGAATGTACCGCTACTCCTGTTAAAGTCACAAAAACATGTGCAGAAGAACATTTGTAATAGTTTTATATTGATCTGTCTATCAATCTGTAAATCAGTATTGTACAAAAATGACAAAGAACATCAATTCTTAATCAAATTCATATGACTATTCCACCTCTCTCAGATTTCACTAAATCTAACAAAGACGCTGTTAGAGGTTTTTAGCAGCAAAAGGGGCTGCTCAAGGTATGTTTGATGGTTCAGGTAACCGAAAAAATAACACTAAAAATAATAATAAAATGATGTAAAACCAGCATGACTATGAGGAGAGCGCGAAAGCTCCTCACCGGGCTGAACCTGCTTGATGAGTGGTGGCTGGTTCGTTAACCACTAACGAATCAGCCAACTGGGAACACATACATAAACTTTACAGGGAAGACAGAGCCACATGCTGGGCAGCCTGTTGAGATGTAAACGCAGCAGAATTTCTTGTTCACAAAGACAAATCAAAGATAAAGCAAGGTGGGCCGCCAGGCTTAGAATACACTGGGTGAAACCCTGGTTCCTTAAGCCTAAATCCTCATGAGGCATTAGCATCTATTCAGAGTTTTGTTCAAAATGTTACAGTTAATTAGGACTTTTACATTTAACCCACATGAAGGAGTAATGAATGCATGTCAGGCTAATCTGTTTGAAGACAAAAAAACTTTTTTGAATGGAAGAAAATCTCTTTGAAAAAGGCCTCATTTAGGTTTTCTATGCATATGTTAAAGATGGTTTCTCGTTGAATTTTTAGAAAATGGCTCAAATTAAGAGTCATCTGTAGCAGCTGCTTGGTTGTGAGAGAGTTGAGCTGTTCTGTGAAGGTGCCAAACAATAACTGTTTCAGAGTCAAAGTACAAGTGAGATAAATGACTCACAAACATCTGCTGTTGATCTTTCCTCCTTCTTCTGTGGCATGTTGATGTCTTTCTCCTCTTTCAGCAGACTTCACCTCAGTTTTGATGCAACAATAACAAACGATCCAGTCAGAAAGGCTAAAGGGCCTGAAGGTCTTCTGTTCATGGCAAATGACTTTTAAAGCAATTTGGATTTTAAAGATTTTGAAATGTTTCAGTGACTTTTAGGTAGAAGATTATTTTTGAGGGAGGCAGTATTGTTTTAACTGCCAGGTAATCCTGCCTTGTCATGCTCATTACTGCAGAGAGGATATCTGAACTAAGCTCAGCACTTACATGTTACTGAAGAACAAGATAAATAACTTACTGAACTGTTTATCATGTCAGCACTCTGACAGGTCTGCCAAACAAATGTGTTGAAATGGTCACAGTTTAATTCAGCTCTATATGTTGCTGTATTTTCAGTGGATAGGTCAAATTCAACAAGCATCTAAAATAAATACTGCTGATTGAATTTCTGACTGAAGCTGCATTCGTAATGGGAAATTTAACATTCTTTCTAATTAATTGAACAAAGAAAGAAGAACAAAAAGGAAGGTCTCACTGCTGTCAATCAAACTCATGCTGCTCAATGTGCTAATGGCAGAGAAACAACTTACAACAAACAACTGGAAAGCTACTTATCCACTGTCATCAGTGGCCATGGTAACTAGCCTATTCATTTCAGGCTCTGTTGTCAGGGAGAAGCTGTAGCACAGCAGAGAGCAAGGGGGAGGATGCAAGCAGCACATACACACTCATGATTGATAACTCTAAGACCCTCATTCTGGCTTTGATTGATTGTGTCTGACTGAGCTGTTGATTTGTTAGTGCTGATACTGGTATTGACCAGCGCTCCCATTGGTAGTAGAAAAAACTCAATTTTTTCCACAGAATGTCTTTCTCATATTATACTGCTATGAAAAAGTGACAGTTTTAACAAATATATATAAAAAAATGATATGTTACACACTCCAGCTTTAACTAAGAAGCCATTCTGAAAGCACACTGCATGTCGTGCTTTACAGGACCCCAGTGCCACAGTAAAGCCTTGACCGGTCTGTGGTGATAAAAAGGTTGAGGACCACTTCCCTATTCCGTTCAGTTGCTGCCGTGTGATTGGATGGATTATTATTTGTTTTATCAAACAATTACACACTTGAACTAATTTGTTGTTGACCCTCTATTAATGTCCATGGAATGGACTACCAGCATACTTCAGAGACAGACAAAAGTACAAATTATTTTTATAAAGAACCTCAAGCATTGGCTGAATGCAACCCGTTATGTACCCAGTCATAATGCCTTCTGCTGATTATTGTTGAGGGCCTTACATCTTATTTTTACGTGGTTTCTGTCTGTTTGTTAGTTATTTCTTGTGTAAATGTTGTTTTTGCTTCTTTTAACAGAATATGTGTATTTGTTCTGTCCTGTGAATTGCATGGTGAGATGTTTTGTTTTTTGTGCTTGTTTGTCTTAGGACAAAGGATGAAATTTAGCTATTATATGAATTCCTGCATATTTACAGTGACATCAGTAGTAATGTTAATTAATGTGCACCATCCAAATCAAATCAAATAACATTAAACAACAACCCTACCGTGATCACTGGTGGTAACAACAATTTTGTCCATGGCTGTTCTCAGTGACGTGCTTACAACGCTTTGAGCCTTTCAGAATCTGGAACAAGGCAACACATTGTTGAAAGTTGCTTTCATGCAGAGAAAGCAGGTATTACCCTAAAATGTCTGTTCTGGTCAGAACCAGTCATTAGATAAAAGAAGCAAAATAAACTATATATTTGTTTTACTTGAACTGAAAATTATTTACGCTGATTTTAGCTATTAGTTATTTTTTATATATTGGTATAAAAATGTGTTAAAGCGGTCAGAATATTAGTCTAACATTGGTGAGTGACAACACATCAACTGAAAGTTATCGTTGTTAAACTGAAGGTTCACATCATTAAGGCCAACACTGTGGCTTATTTCCACAAATATTCATATATTGTAAATATCTTGAAATATTTATTGTGTTGGGTCCTGCAGGGGAGTGGTTTTCTTTTCATCCACATGGTGGCAGGCTGATGGGATCCAGCTGGTGCTCATCACCAATCAGGAAGGACCTTAAATAGGAGCAGCTTCCTGGAGACAGATGCCAGATGGTTCCACTTCTACGTGGTACAGTCTAGTGCTCTTTGCTGTGTTTAAAGTATTCTAAGACTTATTTCTGTCTCCTCTCTCATCCTCCTAGAACCTGCCCTGACCACATTCGGGTACAAATACCCTCCTGGATCACCCGGTTCTCGCTGCTCCTGTAGGTCTCATCCAGGGATACTTCCTTGAGCTCCTCCAGCTGCTGCCTGTCCACCCTAAGCCTCCTGCTGGAACTCCTCCACCTGGAAGCCCCCCACAACCGTAAGCCACCACCACATTACAACGTCATTCTCTCCATTTACTCCCCTGTTTAACCGCCTACCTTTCCTCAGTTCCTCCTCTGGCCCGGCTCCTCCCTGCTGCCACTGATCACGTCTCCCCAATTCTTCCCACAGCACTTTCCCTGTTCAATAAATCTGTTAAACTGAGTTGTGTGTCTGTAGTTGTTGCTTGCCTTCGAGTCCTGATAAAACCTCACCATGACAAATTGTTTTTGAAACTCAGCAGCATTCTGTGACACAAATCCATCAGTCTGTGCCAGCAGAACACGTCTGAGGAAGATGAAAGCATTGCTACCTTTTCTATTTAATGGCACGCATTGACAGAGCAATATAGAATATTATCAGCCTTGTGCCTTAATGAGGGGATCTGAGAGGGCTTAATGAGGGAACACTTTCTCTGTGTGCAAATAAACAGATTCCTTGGAGATGCATTCATTCGATTCACAACTTCTCAGAGACTACCTGCCCTTTTCCTGCCCACAGCTGAGTTCTTCAACTGGCACATTGTGAGGTGTTGTCACAGCGTTTAATCTTGACATTATTAAATGTGAATGCATTGTAATGAATTGTCACAATACAGACCTGGGTGAATGAAGACAGTGGCACAGCTTTTTATCTGCATTACCAGGCTGTTATCATAGTTCCAGTTCAAACTTGATCTTTTCATAAACTATATGAAAATCAAAAAAAATTTCTCGCTTTCTTCACTAAGAATGTTGTTTTGCCTTGATACCATTAATTTTGTGGAGTGTGCCAGTCCCTTCTGCACAACGGGATGTTGCTATCTTGATGCTTCACAGCTGGGATGCTGTGAACAGGTCATCATTACCCAACCCTGTGATTTTAATTTGGGGGCTGCCCAGTGGAGCAGCTGGTAGAGCTGTTGCCTTGCAGCCAGAAGGTTCTGGGTTCGATTCCCGGCCCCGGTCTTTCTGCATGGAGTTTGCATGTTCTCCCTGTGCATGGTGGGTTCTCTCCGGGTACTCTGGCTTCCTCCCACAGTCCAAAAACATGACTGTCAGGTTAATTGGCCTCTCTAAATTGTCCCTAGGTGTGAGTGTGTGTGTGTGTGCATGGTTGTTTGTCTTGTGTGTCTTTGTGTTGCCCTGCGACAGACTGGTGACCTGTCCAGGGTGACCCCGCCTCTCGCCCGGAACGTTAGCTGGAGAAGCACCAGCAACCCTCCCGACCCCAGTAAGGGACAAGAGTGTAGGAAAATGGATGGATGATTTTAATTTCAACATAATACATTAGATGTCCCAAAAGTCTTTGTCTTGGACTGGACTTCGTCTTTGCAAACTAATCCGAAATTTTGTTTTACTTTGATGGTAATAGCAATTCACTGAGTAGTTATTTAATGTGTATGTACAGGACTCATTTTACAGTGAATAACACTCTTACTAGCTTCAGCCAGCATCTTCACAAGGTCTTGTACTTTTGGTGTGACTGATTAGAACATGTCACACCAAAGACAAGACAGCAAGACAGTGTGGGGGGTTTTTTCTGGGTGAAAATGGAGAGACTTTTGCCAAACTATACTATATTTTAAAATGCTTCTGTTGTGTATAAAGAACTAAATGGTTCCAAAGTTCATTATGAGCTGAGATGTGCTGAAAATGTTGATTCCTTTAAATCAAGACCAAACACATTTACAGCTTTTGATGAAACAATGAACCTAATCAACCTCATGAACTGCTGGCATTTGAATTGTGAGACTGAAGGCTAGTCAAAGGTGGGATATACATGTATAATTAAACTTCAGTCAAAAGTCAGGCTGAAATTTGCTTTCATTACCTGTATATTAAAATGTTCTTATTTATGCAACGCTCTTACTCCTAGGATTTGTTATTTATCTCCACCAAAGCATTTGGATTCTCTTCTGTGTGAAACTGTGCCATTGAAATAAACTCCCAGTGCCTTGCCTACAATCAACATAAATGCTTACCACGAATAGTTATTGGATTGACAGAATTGTTCTACCTCTTAATGAGAAACATCAATCATCCTTTTGCACATATGGTAAATTTGACCAGTTACATAATAAATAGCCTGAAGCACACGAGTCTAAGCATCTTATCAATACATTTTTATTCAGTTCCTTAGCTGTGTGATATTTGATCAACATGATACAAACACTATATTCACATCATGTTAAATATTTTAAATGTGATTCAAGACAAATGAACGACCCTGAATGTCTCTTTATCTATAGTCACATTCAAAGTGTGTAGTTCAAATTCCTTCCAGACACCATGTCACTTTTCTTCATGATTTTATTTGATGATAATTTATACATAAAGTGGGATTGCATACTCCAAGAAAGCAACCATTGAAAAACACAAAACCTACTATGTGAAGTTTTTACTGGTGTTGAAGGTGTTCAGAATATTTTCAGTGCTTATTTTTTCCTACTCCAGATTTTTATTATTTCACAGAAAAGCAACCAAAATATAGATGGCTGGTTCCTTCTGCGACCATTTTCTTTAGTAATTACGCTACAAATGATATAACTACATTCCTATGTATTTTTTTTAGCTGAACACATTTTAGTGCGAATGGAAGTCAGATGTTTCTTCTGCTAAGTCTCTTGACGCCACCTTGTTAATTTGTGTTTCGGAGATATTAAAAATTATATACTAATTTAGATCTCTGTTAGATATTTAGTATAATTGATATGCTTTTACATTCAATTAAATTACATCTATATTACTGTTGGTTTTGAGAAAATGGTGAAAGCATTTCCTGTAGTATTTTCAGTAGGGATATTGAATTACATATTGAAAGATAAACTACTTCAGGTCTTTTGACACATGTAACAATTCAATCAATATAAATCAATGATCTAACTATACTTCAATACCTGCATGAGAAAGTATTCTGTAATTCAAAGTTTTGATGAATGCACCTTAAACAACATATCTCTTAAATAATGAACCTCACTACACAATCTGTTTATGTCCAGGAGACATTGGACTCTTTTTGTCTGTTTGCCCCCTCATGGTCTCCCAACTGTCACCTGAAATATCAGTTTCTTGCTAATAATCCCACCGCCTGCAGCTGCCATCAAACAAGCTGCGTCCCCTTCAGACCCTCCTTTTAAAATAACAGTGCTTTTAATCTCTGGCGTGTATCAAATATGACAGATTGAGCTAAAGCTCTTCTTTGACTTGACGTACTTGAAAAGCAAAATTGGTGATTTCTCTGACCTGCTAATTAGACTGGAATGTCTCATGTTGTTATGAGTTCTCCATTCTTTTATTTAATAATTACTGAATGAGCTCCAAATTTCAAGCACATGTAAATCTGAGTGAAAGATCTAAAACTCCTCCATCCATGTTATGGCAATCACATCTGCATCATGCTGTGTGGCTGCCTTTATCAGATACTGAACCTTTCACTCTGGAGTCACCATGTGGCCGCAGCATGACTTTAGTCTGGAAAAACAGAAATTTGATAACAATGCTGACAGAAAGCCTGTAATTATGAGGACTAAATCCAACAAGTTGGATAAGATTGGCCACAGTATCAGCTGTATGGAAGATTACAGGGCAGATGACAAGTACCAGATGATTTAAAGGCTCCAGTTGAAGCATTTCATATTGATGAGGCTGAAAATAGACAATTTGACAAGTCCACATTTGGCTGTGTATTATTTCCAATTTGGTATTCAGATTTAATTGTATTAGCATAAGTGGCATGGAGCCAGAGAACAGCTTGTATTTGTATTCACAGCACAGTGGCCAAAATGCAAAACACAGTCTGTCAGGGTGAGTATGACAACCGGGTCGAACTTTCAAAAACATTTCCTGAAAATGTGACAGGAGTATTCAACAGAGTTCAGGACAAAAGCATGGTAATACAATAAATTATAGATTACTCAAAGCTGACTCTTAAACTGGGCTAAGCATGTAAAGAATTCAGAGCAGACACAATGCTGACAGCTTTGCATTATTCATGCCTCTCTCTCTATCTCTCCAGTGTGCATATGGACACACACATTTACACATTTCTCTGAATCGTTAGCTACATAGTTGAAACAGATGGATGAAAACTTTTTTTATTACTAAAGACCAGCTGATGCGCTTAAAGAATAATTTATTGAAATAAGAGGCATCTACAGCATTACCTTCAAGTCAACCACACTGCACTGTCTGGAGGGTTTGAAGCAAAAAATGATGAAATTAGAGAGACAATAATTAGTTTCTGATTTCCACAATCATATGAAGTTATTATTCTGCTTTATAAGGAAAAGCCATCTTCAGAGGAAAAGTGAAGTTTACATGTAATTGAAGTAATTACCAGTTAATCACTAATGAAACCCCCCCAAGACACTACTTGGGAGGTTTTGCCAACAAAGTCACTACAAGGAAGAAATCTCTTATCTTGTGACAGTGAATTTATTTGTAATTGAAAATAAAAATGTTGTGGTTTGATTAATGAAAACATTTCACTGCATGTGCCTTAAGTAATTCCAACATTATTAATAGTTTCTAATAAGTAAGGGTGCTTCTTTTCTCTCTCTCTCTCTAAAAATGGAAAATGTGAAAATAACACACACACATGCACACACACATTATTATTATTTTTTTTTATTAAATCAACAATTGTATACATTATGGATACATTCTCATAAACCTGAGAGAAATTACAGAGGGAACATAAAAACCTCAATAACTATCTGTGTTTTTAAATACCAAATGATTCCTGTTTGATGTCAAAATTTATTTAGAATATTTTCTCTCACTTTTTGCTGATTTTGCTAATTAACTTCTTGACCTTTTCTTTATTTGAGTTGCGCTTGGTTTTGATTTTTCTCTTGCTTCTCTTGCTATCACTAAGCTGAGCAATACAGTTTTATTGTTTCCTCTTCGTATTCTCTTCCTCTACTCACCGACGAGGCCAGTGGTGTTCTGGGCAGGAACAGTTCTGCTGGTCCCTCAAACAGCATCTTACCCCAAAACTGACATCACAGCATCATTATTTTGCCTGGTCATGCACAACTCAATGTTTGTGAGGAAGATGTTCTACTTTTGTATAGAAGTTAAATAAAGACAAAACCTGTTGCTGTGCTGGTGAATCTCTCACAGGTGGCTATTATTTTCACCAGATTACACCCCTACTACAATATTTAGACATAATGGCTGCATTATGTCTAAATATTGTTGCAGTCAGTTAGACATAACTGACTGCAACAGAGTTGAGGCCAGAGGGCTGTTTCACAAAAGTTGGATCATGAAATCCAGAATATGGGACAAAAATATTAGCGTTAGCGTTAACTTAGCCTTATCAGTTCATCCTGGCTTTACCTGTTTCACAAAGACCAAACCAGGCTCATGAGATGCAACTATGTCAAGCCAGGCTTAAGTAATTCAGGTGAATGTGCATTCACAGATATGTACACTCACTGGCCACTTTATTAGGTACACCGGGCCAGCTGCTCATTAACACAAATGTCATTAACGTGACAAATCTCCATAAAACACAAATCATCTCAGAATGGTTTCCTGAAGAAAACAATGAGTTCACTGAACTCGAATGGCCTCCACAGTCATCAGATCTGAATCCAATCTGATGGCCACATCCCAAAGAGAACCTTTGGGATGTGGTGGAACTGGATATTCACATCATGGATGTGCAGCCAACGAATCTGCAGCAACTGCGTCAGACTATGAAGTCAATATGAACCAAACTCTCTGAAGAATATTTCCAATACCTTGTTGAATTTATGCCACAAAGAATTAAGGCAGTTTTAAGGCAAAAGGTGATCCAAACAGGTGTTACAGCAAAATCTGTGAAACAAAAAACTGTTTGACAGACCACCGCACTGAATGCCTATGTGCTGTTGTTAAAATATGTAAACCAACTGTGGCCGTTTAATAAATCGTTAAATGATTAAGAAATAATTCTAAGTGTTCTGGTTGTTTTTAACACAGTTTTTAATGTTTCTGCCACCTCTTCATTACAATCATATCACAAAAACAGCAATATTTAACTCAAATAGCCAAATTCACACTGGTCATAGATTATGATGGCCAGAATTATTTGTGGCCTTACAGGCCTGTAAATAATGCTAGAGTTGTAAACAATTGCTTTTCAGAGTTCTACCACCTCTTCACCACTGTCTGGGTGTATTTACAGCAATATTTAACTCTCAAACAGCCAAATTCACGCTGGTCACAGATTATGATGGCCATAAAAATCTGTGATCTTACTCTACAGGCCAGTAAATTATGTCAGAGTTAAAAACCACTGTTTCTTAAATTTCTGTTATACTTCAGTGAATTCACAACATAAACGAGACATGAATTACAAAGGAAACATTGTATAACTTTAATAGTTTTTCCAAAGTTCAATATTATTCAAACAAGTTATAGAATAATGAACAAACTTAAAACGGCAACCATGGAAGGAAAATAAAAATAAAAATGAAATATTTAATCAAACTTTCCATGCAAAAAAGTAGTATAAGTTATTGCCATCTAGCTGGCCCACACAGTTGTACCACCACTGGCACTTAAATGAAAACTGCTATGTTGGCCAAAGGAGTTTATATTTACATTTTAGCCTGCTGTCCTGTCAGTGCACCATGTAATTGGAGTTGTCAATAATTTCACATTTAAATTTCTAAGATGGTTGCGCAAGAGTACTTATATTTTTCTGTCAATACAAAATAAGGATAGAACTTGTTTTTGTATCAATTTGTGATTGGTACCAAGGGTACAACTCCACCAAGGACGGTCCCAAGCCCGGCTGAAAAAGGAGGAGGGTTGGGCGTGGGGCTAGCAACTCCACCCCGGAAAACAAACTATTGCTACAGAAACTGCAACGACAACTTCAACTCAACAACTGCCTGGACGGGAAGACTCCTCTTCAGGAGGGACCATGACGCGTGCCAGTGAAAGCCTTCGGGAAGCCAGCTCGCCGACAAGTCTTCTTACGACAAAGGCCAAGACCAGGATAGGGACCTGGAACATCAGAACCCTATACGAAAGTGGAAAGTCAGCGCAGGTGGCCAGCGAAATGAGAAAATACAACATCAAAGTTCTCGGACTATGTGAGACCCGATGGAATGGAAGCGGCCAGACCAGACTGTCTTCTGGGGAAACTATCATCTACTCCGGACATGAAGACGCAGACCACGACCACACCCAGGGAGTCGCGCTACTGTTGGCGCCGGAGGCTACAAGGGCTCTGATGGCGTGGGAACCTGTCTCACCAAGACTGATGTCAGCAAGATTCAACTCCAAGGGCAGAAAAACAACCATCATCCAGTGCTACGCACCTACAAATGCAGCGGAAGAAGAAGATAAAGCAGACTTTTACAGTGCTTTGCAGTCTCTTCTAGACCGGACACCACGAAGAGACATGAAAATCGTGATGGGCGACTTGAACGCCAAAGTGGGAAGTGACAACACAAACAGAGAACTCATCATGGGCAGGCATGGCGTAGGAACCTGCAACGAGAACGGAGAGCTGTTTACAGATTTCTGTTCATTCAACGACCTCGTCATAGGGGGCACCATCTACCCACACAGGAAGATCCACAAGACCACTTGGACTTCATCAGATGGAAAGACTGATAACCAGATAGACCACTTCACCATAGACCGCAAGTGGAGACGGAGTGTGATGGATGTCAGAGCAAGGCGCGGCGCCGATGCAACCTCAGACCATCAGTTGCTTGTGGCAACAGTGAAGACAAAGCTGCGATCCTTCTGTGACTCATCCGATAGACCACATCACAAGTTCAACATACAGTTTTTGAAAGACAGTAAGAAGAAAGAAGAGTTCAACTGTGATGTCAAGAACAAGTTCGAGGCGCTAGCAGATCTGGTTGAAGAGACAGTAGAGAACCACTGGGCTGAACTACAGAAGACCTGGAAGACCGCTTGCACCATGTTCTGGGGAAGAAGGAGAGGGAGCAGAAAGAGTGGCTGTCACAAGAAACGTGGGAGAAGATTGAAAAGAGGAGAGAATTAAAGCAGCAGATAAACAGATGTCAGGACCAACAAGAGAAGTCAGAGCTCAGAGCAGCGTACTGGGAATCGAACCGAGAAGTGAAGAGGAGTGCCAGACAAGACAAGAGAGAGTTTGTACACAGCTTGACAGAGGAGGCAGAGACAGCAGCAAGTCAAAACAACATGAAGAGACTACACGAAATAACACGTGCCTTGTCAGGAAAGAACTTCAACCCAAGCAAGCCAGTCAAGGACAAGAACGGAAGAACCGCCACAAGCGATGCAGACCAGAGGACACGATGGGGGGAGCACTTCGAAGAAGTTTTGAACCGACCACCACCAGCAGTGACTCCTGACATACCTCCAGCGGAGGAGCCCCTTCAACACCAGCCACCAACCAAGGCAGAGATCACCAAGGCTATCAAGTCCTTGAAGAACGGCAAGGCAGCAGGTCCTGACGGCATCCCTCCAGAAGCTCTCAAGGCAGACGCGGCAGCAGCAGCAGAGATGTTACATCCTCTCCTACTGAAGATCTGGGAGGAGGAGCAGGTACCCGCCGACTGGAAGTTAGGCTACCTCGTGAAGCTGCCCAAGAAAGGTGACCTTTCCCAGTGCGGCAACTGGCGAGGAATCATGCTGCTGTCCATCCCCAGCAAGGTGCTGACCAGAATCATCCTGGAGAGACTGAAAGAGGCGCTAGACATTAGACTTAGAACAGAGCAGGCAGGATTTAGGCAAGACAGATCATGTACGGACCACATCGCCACCCTGCGCATTATCATCGAGCAGTCCATCGAATGGCAGTCTCCGCTGTACACGACCTTCGTCGACTTCGAGAAAGCCTTCGACAGCGTCGACAGGGAGACCATCTGGAGGTTGATGCAGCACTACGGAATCCCACAGAAGCTCATCAGCATCATCCAGCAGCTATATGAAGATTCATCCTGCCAGATCATCCATAACGGGAAGCTGACAAACCCCTTCACAGTGAAGACCGGAGTGAGGCAAGGCTGTATGCTGTCACCGACAATCTTCCTGATCGCCATGGACTGGATCATGAGGAGAACAACAGAGGGCACCAACACCGGCATCCAGTGGACCTTCACCAAAAAGTTGGAGGACCTGGACTTTGCGGACGACGTCACCCTTCTGTCCCACACGCTACAGCATGCACAGTCCAAGCTCATTCGTCTCGCCGAGGAAGCAAACAAGACCGGCCTGAAGATCAACACCAGGAAAACAGAGGTGATGCGACTGAACAACAAGAAGAAAGAACCATTGCAGCTGCAGGGAGAAGACATCAAGGAAGCTGACCGCTTCGTTTACCTTGGAAGTGTCGTCAGCACAGACGGCGGTGCAGATGAAGATGTTAGGAGCCGGATCAACAAAGCAAGGCGCGAGCCTTGCTTTGAAGGCGACTTCAACACTCTGCGACCCATCTGGAACTCCAAAGCCTTATCCCAGCGCAGCAAGATCCGCATCTTCAACACCAACGTGAAAGCAGTCCTCCTGTATGGGTCCGAGACATAGCGAGTAACCAACACCATCACCAACAAGATCCAGACTTTCATCAACAAGTGTCTGAGACACATTCTCAACATCAGGTGGCCTGAGAAGATCTCCAACACAGAACTATGGGAAAGAACCAGCCAAAGCCCGGTCAGTGAAGCCATCAAAAAGAGAAAGTGGGGCTGGATAGGCCATACCCTGAGAAAGCCAGCAGAAAACATCACAAGGCAAGCCTTGGACTGGAACCCACAAGGAAAAAGGAAAGTGGGGAGACCAAAGCACACGTGGAGAAGATCTGTTGAGAGTGAAGCGAAGGCCGCCGGAATGACGTGGACCCAGCTGAAGAGAGCCGCCCAAAACAGAGTTCGTTGGCGGGGTGTTGTTGCAGCCCTATGCTCCACCAGGAGTCTACAGGAATAATCACCAAGGGTACACATGAATTCAAACACTTCTTAATCTTTGAATACAAAGATAAAAACAATTTTACTATCCTAATGTCTTACCCCGTCAGTGGTGTCACTGGCACTCTCTGAACTCCTTTCTGCATATTTCTCTCTGCAGTAGTGGCAGAGCTTGCTGAGATCATCTCGTTCAGATAAGAAATGGATTTTAATTTTTTGGTCTTATGGCAAACATAAATTATTGTTTGTATGCGTAATTTCAAGATTCAAAGACAACCAGGTGTTTATATATTGATCATGATGTTCATAAATCCATACAGCAGCCAAATTCTATTGAGAGAGTCAATGCTCTATAACCCACTGTGAAGTGTTGAAATTAGTCTAAATTCTAAAGGTTTTTACAACACTATGTCAAGAAGGTAAAGCACATTAGAGTGTCCATCGATCTTCCGAAGCCTTTTTTGTGCACCCTTACAAAAAAATCCCATGAAATTCACATGTGAATTTCATGTGATCACATTTCCCACATGTGGGTCACATAATCACATCATTCACACATGTAAAAAGTGGTGTGAATCACATGTGACTTTCACATGTGAATCACATGTGAAAGTCATGTGAGTTCATGGGATTTTTTGTAAGGGGCATCTCTGTTAATATTGATGTTATCCTTTAGATGTTAAAGAATGACAAACATGCCATTGTATTATTCATTTCTCATGTTTGGAACTGTGCACAATAGATCTGAAAAATGTGTTGAATTTTCTGCAGTCCTTTTTAAAAATGTAAACAAGCCAGTTTCTCTGAGGAGAGTCATTGCCACATCCATTCTGTCGTCTTCCACCTTCTTGGCGGAATTGTCAAAGACAGGTGAGTCCGTTTCAAGCACTTTCTGAGCATACTGAAAACATTTTATACTTAAATGTTGCAAAAGTATTCGTCTTATATAAATTCATTAGATTCCTTTTGAAAAATTCTATTTTTATTTAAAATTTTTAAGAGGTGGTAGAACTCTGAAAACCATGTTAAAAACTACCAGAGCACTTAGAATAATTTCCTAATCATTTAAACGGCCATAGTTGGTTTACATATTTTAACGACAGCACATAGGCATTCAGTGCGATGGTCTATCAAACAGTTTTTAGAGTCAAATACAAAGTAATACATTGTATTTTCTCCTTCAGTGCAATGGTAATATAGGAGCAGTAAAGTTTACAATCTCAACTGTACCAGTATTTACGCAGTTTACGTAAATATTCTTCTTCTCGCTAATCTTCAAGACATGCCTGTGCTCTATCACCCTCTGCAGTCACAGAAAACAATGGGTCACAGATGTTGCTGTAACACCTGTTCTAGCAATGTGTACCTAATAAAGTGGGTGAGTGTACAAGAGCTCGATCACAGATTCACTGTTGCTACACTAAATAAATGTGTAGGTCATACCTCATACCAAATGAACGACGTCTTTTGATGAAGGATATGATGATAATGGACTTTATGCGAAACAAAGAAAACTAGCAAATATCATTTGTTATTGTTACAATAGCAACTGACAGCAGAAGCTTTGAATGTGTAATTAGCCCAAAATAGAATTTTTCAAACTATCCTTAATTAAAAAAACACCATAATCATATCTGTCATTTCCTCAAATAAACAAGTGTAACATAATGAACAGAAAACAGTGGAAGTAAATATCATAAAATGTGAATCATTCATTTTACTGTTTGTTTGTTCCACATTTCATCAATATGTGGGAAATATAGTTCCCAGATATTTTTCAGTATCTGGGAACCATGTGGATAAAATGTCCAGTACAATGTGCAAATGATTTATGCTAATAACTTAGAAGGTTCCTGGATATATAGTCTTTAATTAATTAATGAGTTGTGATGCTTTTGTTTTGAAGGATACTTCTTGTACTTGTTTTAAATCTTGTGTGATTGAACTGGGCATTTGTTTTATTATATGCCAAAAGTAAAGTTAATTTATAATGTAAAAATAATTTTAAGTTAAGTTAAAATATAACATATGAAAAGTATGCTACAACACATATGGCGGGACTTAATTACAATACATTTGTTTCTTTGTCATCCTTTTGTCTAACTCAATAGTCTATTAAAGACCTTTTTGTCAAATTAGAAAAATGGTCTTCAGAAACGCAATCGAACAGTAACAGAGTCCACATGGATCATTTTAAAATTAATAATGGCCTTTTCTGACATTATAGTTTTATAATAATAATAGCACTTGATTGAATATCAAAATTAATTAGTGGTATTTTAATGCAGGTTTGATAAAAAAAGACAGAAACAAACGGAATCATGAATAAAATTCATTGTTTTATGTCAGCGTGAGCATTAACTGAGCAGATAAGGCTCCAGGTGTAACAGAGAGAAAAGTGTGTATGTGAATTTTACCCAAAATAATAATAATAATAATAATAATAATAATAATAATAATATATGGGCTGCACAGTGGTGCAGCTGGTAGAGCTATTACCTTGCAGTAAGAAGGTTCCGGGTTCGATTCCCGGCCCCGGTCATTCTGCATGGAGTTCTCCCTGTGCATGCGTGGGTTCTCTCCGGGTACACCAGCTTCCTCCCACAGTCCAAAAACATGACTGTCAGGTTAATTGGCCTCTCTAAATTCTCCCTAGGTGTGAGTGTGTGTGTGCATGGTTGTTTGTCCTGTTTGTCTCTGTGTTGCCCTGCGACAGACTGGCGACCTGTTCAGGGTGACCCCGCCTCTCGCCCGAAACGACAGCTATCCCGACCCCAGTAAGGTACAAGGGTGTAGGAAAATGGATGAATGGATAATAGTATGTATTTATAATGATTTTTTTAATTGATGAATTAAATTGATTTAGAACCACCTAGTGGTGTGATGAGCAATTGCATGCAACAGGTCCTTCAGGCACTCTCACAGTGACGAGTGAGGAAGGTTACACAGGCTTAACTAAGCCTGGCTGCTAGCCTTGTCAGGACCAGGTTAGTTTATTCCAGTCATTGTGGTGAGACAGCGTCCTTGGTGAGACAGCGCCCTTGTGCCCTTTATTGCACAGACACTACTGAATAGTTCCCTCCTCCATGCAGGCCTTGGAAACATGCCATAACCCTCTATACTCTGGGCATCTAGGAGGAACCAAAACCTTGGAGTGTGTGAGCCACCATTGTTTCAGCTGGGCGGAGACGTTCACCTGTTTATATAGAGATGCCCACACTGTACTACATGCAAGACCGCACGATAGGCGACAAGAGCAAAACTGCAAATTTACCATGTTGGAGCACTCCTGGACAGTTTAGATATTGATATTCTTGGGACATTCCCTGTGTCCAGCACTGGGAGCAAATACATTATTGTTATTGGTCAGTTCACAAAATTGGTTGGAGTTTTTTTGTCCCTGACTAAAGTGCCAAAATGACTGTAAAGAAGCTAGTCTACTACTCTATTGCGAGGTTTGGAGCCCACCATGAGCTACAGACAAGGTTGTACTTTTGGTGGGTCCCTGATTTTCAAAATATATGTAAGCTCCTGCTGATCACCAAGACCAGGACTGCATCCTACCACACTTCCTCCAACTGGAAAGTAGCACTGTTCTATAGGACCTTTTTTGTAGATACTTCCATGTCATGTTAATTAGGACCAAAACAACTGAGACGAACAACTGCCTCTGCTCACAGTTGCTTACTGGAGCTAATGGCACTGCAGTGACAGGGCTCACACTGAACAGGCTTAGGCTTGGCATTGAAGTCTGCCATCCACAAGAAATTCCGTATGGTACTGCAAAACTGAAGGATGATGCACTGAAAGCTGCAGATTTCCTCTACAATTTGGAAGATAGCTTAAAAGAAGTACATTACCTGGCAAGAGATTATACTCACACTGGACCAACATGTGAGTATAATCAAACTTTGGTCCAGTGTGAAAAGGTGCATGAGGTTCAGGGCAAAGAACACATCTACAATGTAGGAAACCTGGTGTGCATCAAAGATGATGCTAGGAAGAAAAGGCTATGCCCTAAGTTTCAGATACAATGGAAAGGGTTTCTAAGCACTGCAGACCGCCATGGCCCTATTCTGTACAAATCCTAGATTCCAAGAAGAGCACAGTGATGTAACATGACTGACTTAAGCCATATGAAAGTGATGATATACTAGTCTGAGTTTTACGCCACAGAAGTAAACTGTTGCAGGAGTGTCAGGATCCAGAATTACAGCCAAATAAAGAGGATGTTTTCCTGGATTTAAGTAAGTAAATTTAATGAAAGAAATTCTTTTCTTGTCTTGTGTCTTCCCACACTTCCATCACACCAGAAGGCAAAAGCATGGCAATACTATAAAACAAAACATTTTTGAGGGTGAAGGCCAAACTATAAACTGTTAAACAGAGGAGCCATTTCTTGTGACTGCATTCAAGTGACACTTTCCTTAATCCTTAACTAATATGTTTTTAAGACAAAGGTTTGTACTCATGTGTTTCCCCATTGAGAGTTTTATAGGACGATCAATGGCATTCTCATGTGTGGCAGACAAACAGCTTGTTAATTTAGCTTCGCTAAAAGGTAATCGGGGAAACGGCTCGCCTGTGCAAAGAGAAGCCCGTCCGCCCACCGACCTTCTGAAGCTACTAATCACCATATTGCTTTGCTTCCTTCTATCCACACAAACCCAGAGCGTAAAACGACATCTTACCAGTTGATAGAGGTTATGTATCCAAAGATTTCTTACTCAGGACCAGTTGCTAGGCAACCGGCTTCAGGCAAACTCTGTATCACCCTTATAATTCAAAGTTTTGCTTTATTCAATGGTTGGGTATTCTTTACCATTCATAAAGTTTTGATTCACAACACTGAGATCTGAACACCCACAGCTCAGCCACCCTGGAGCATGTCACTGGTGACTTCTCTGTCTGATGGCTCCTATACCAAGATGGACTGAACAGGTTATTGGAAAAACTCTCTGCAGCCAATTTATTCTTCCAGGCATCTGCTCAGTGGAGCAGCAGTGCCAGCGTCTTCCAAGACATTTCGCACAGGAGCAGAGCAGCTTGGATTCAGTTTGCCATCACTGGCATATGTGGGTCAGGAAGGACAGAGGAAAGTAGAGCAGTGCTGAGGACATGGGAAAGATAAGACGTGTGAAATTAACCTTCTAAACATTGTTCCTATGAAATAACAAAATGGAGAAAAAATCTTTATGACAGCTTTAGCAGTAAGATAAAAAAAATTACCCCATTTCCTTTCTCATTTAAATAGAAGAAATTATAACAAAAATATTAGATTAAAAATAATGTGAGTAAATTGTGACAGCAGCATGATGATTTAATTTGTATAGAGAAAACACATTCCTAACCAACTTGGCTTTGAGTGATAAAGTAATTGGAAGAACTCTAGGTCTAATAATTGGTTCTGCCACCATGCATGGTATCAGCTGCCAATAAGAGTTTGAGGTACTGCAACTAGTGTTTTATGCTGCAATGAAAATTTTAGTCCTCATTTTATCTGGAGAACTGTTTTAAATTGAGCCATATTAAAGGATCTCTGAGCATTTCATTTCAGTTGTTTTTAAGTCCAGACTTTGTCTAAGCCACAACAGTATCGTCATTGACATGTTTTTGAACTTTATGGTCTTGCAAGACAACAGTGGCACTGGGTCTTTCTGCATGGAGTTTCCATGTTCTTCCTGTGCATGTGTGGGTTCTCTCTGGTTACTCTGGCTCAGACCTGAACCTTCTGAAACACATAAGGACAGTTACAATGCCGGGCTTATGTTTCCTGAAGAACATTTCCAGGATTCAAAGAATAATGATCTAGAGAAACTCATCCACATGTCTACCTTTAGTTGCATTGATTACTGCAACAGTGTCTTCACAGGGCTGCCTAAAAAAAATCTGCCCTCCAGTTGCAGCTGATCCATAACACTTCTGCTGCTTCCACTAAAACCGGGAAGGTAGCTCACATCACCCAGTCCAAAAATATGTACATGGAGGTGCTGATCTGTGCAACAAAGCAGAGATAAGATCAGAGGATAAGATTAGCTTCACATGTAAGTATCAGCTAATCACAATCCCCCCAAAATAAGAAAATTGGCACCCAGAAATCAACTGGTTGATAAATCAGTTGGCCAATAAATTTATCCTCTATTATAATGTAACCAGTACTATCAGAGATACAATAACTTATAGCAGGTGTGTAATAATCTAATGATCAGGCTGCTGGTTGCAGCCAGTCCACATTGTTAGCAGAAATAAAGGGCCCCAAAACCAAATTTGGCTTTGGGCCCGATGGAGGCTTGGGCCGGCCCTGGTATGGCCCTTGTCGGATTGTCATTGATTGCCCTTCTGGATCTCGACCCACGCCTGTTTTGGATCCTCCGCTCACGCCTACTCCCACGGATACACTGCTCTCTGCCTCATCGTGCATGACCTCAGTCCGTCTGACCAAGGATTTGGATGTGGATTTGGTACTTCTGCTGAACGTGGAGTAGGGCCGTTCAGCGTCTCCACGGACCGAAGCGCAGTTGATGCGCTGCCCTGCATCAGCGCTTCTCCTCCCCGGGCACTCCCTCCTGCGCCCTCCGTCAGGGCAGCATCTGCTCTCTTCCTCGTCCCTCAGCTGATCACTTCAGAACCTGATCGCCAGGCCGGGTTAGTGTTCTCCCCTCATACACTAACTGATTCCTTCGGTAACATTTCTCCAGTCACCGATCTCTCCTCTCCGCGCAGTGCTGCAGCTGACGATTCAGTGTGCCCAGTCTGAGCTGACTTTTAATAAATCTGAGTTTTCTCCTGTGTCGTGACTGATTTTCCGGGTTCCTCTAGTGAGTCATTACATTTGATTCCATTTTTTAATGTATTTGGAAAAATGTAAATATCTGTAAATTGAATATTTCACTTTGTTAAACACGAGTGTGTCAGCAAATGATGCTGCCTCATATTGAGAGCCAACTGTTATTAATACTGATTCACACTAATCATGTTTACAAGAAAAGCAGATAATTCCTTTTGGAACAGATTTAATATGACTGGAACAATCTTAATCAATTTAGAAATCTTTATAATAGAAGGTTAATAATTCCATTAGATATTGAATTAAGACATTTATTTGGACTGAGTTCCTGAGCCTTGACTTCTACATAAAACAAATTGTGTGGAGAAAATAAATGAAATGCTGAAAAGTTCATAAATAAAATGAACCATGTAGGTTGAAGCATGCATACACAATAGAACAAATATTGAGACTTTTCTCCTTTTCTCCACATTTTTTTGAAAAAAAAAAAAAATTGAATGAACCAATGCATGCCACACCGTCCCTCTACTCTATCTATGATGTATAGTTGGAGACTGATCCTATTAGCCAGCTTCTATTCTGTAATGCACTTTCAATCACTTAATAATAACATTAATAATGTATGACCTTAACAGTTGGTTTAAAATGTATTCACTGAAAAGCTCGCAGGTTGTACACCAAAGTAATGAAACATTTTTGGAAATGTTAACAAACTAACATTACCTTCATCCTTGACTAAGGCACATTGTTATAAAATTTTATCTGGAGTTCTGATTTCTTTAGTGCATATCCAGCTGCTATGAACAATATGTTAATTATAAACAAGATCACAGCGAAAATATGGATAAAAACATTTGAGATAATCAAATTTGCACCTTCATCTGCCTAACACAACATACCTAATAGTGATTTATCATATTCTTATAGCAGCAACTCCATTACTGCAACAGACAGCCTACAAATCTGCATTGTATCTGCCTTTGCACAGAAATATGATCATGTTTTGTTGAAGAAGACCTTGGTTGCTTATCTACCGTAATTAAGATAGCAGCCACAGTCATTCCTCCAGCAACATGCCTAGCATTAAAGGTAAGAAGTATGTATATTTATACTGTTACATAAAGCTGATTTAAAAAACAATTTAACTGTAACATAGTTCCAGCCATACATGTTTATTCATTCAAACCAAATAGTCGTGGAAAACATTTCACATTTCTGTTTGTAATAACAGATGAAAAATATTCAAATTGTTCTTCAGCCTTCTATTGCTTTTGCTGAATGATCCAAAAGAATAGCTTTATAAACTAAAGTGCTCTCTACCAAAAATATGTAAAAATACCTGGTAATTACCCACTGGAGTTTAAAAACTTTACTTTATTTTAATCAGGAGCTTGTCATTATTTACCCAATTTTGTTGACCCAAAGGTGAAAAACTCTGAGAAAGAAATTATTCCGCTAACAAGGTTTAGTCTACAATTATGCATTTCGATGTGTGAAGGAGCCAAACAACTAATTAGAAGTCTGGGAGGAAAGCCTGGGACAGGAGAATCCGATTCAGTTCAATCCAATGTAACTTTATTAATCAGGGAAGTAAATGAAATGTTGTAACTCATATGGCTTTCTTCATAGAGTTATTTTAGATAGTGATGGAAATTGGCAGGAAGAATCTCTTGTATCAGAATCAGAATAACTTTTGTTGAAATTGCCAGTAAAGAAGATCACAGACCAAGAAATTGTTTTAATGTATTGATGCAAAAATAAATAATTGAATACAATATGAATGTGAAAAAGAAACAGAAAGTGATATATGCATGTGCAGCATAGCAGGTGGATAAAGAGGTTGTGCTATGCCAGAGTCAAATAACAATTGCTCATCAGTCTAAGGGAAAGAAGCTGCTCTAGTGGAGGAAAGTTCTTGTCCTGATGGATCTAGTGTCTTGTCTGAGGGGAGGATCTAAAGCTGGTTGTATCCATGGTGATAAAGGTCAGCCACAATTCATACACAATTTATACACAATTTATAGCTGCTTCACTGTTGCGTCTCCAGTCCAGTCTGTTGTCCAGATGAACACCAAGGTATTTATATTCCTCAACCACCTCCACTTCTTCTCCCATGATGGAAATGGTGTTTGAACTCTACAATCATCTCCTTTGTTTTGTTCACATTTAAGATGAGATGATTGTTCCCTCACCATGACACAAAATGCTCCACCAGATCTCTGTACTCAGAGTCATCTGCAGTAACAACTGCAGATGACAGAAGTCAGACTTGTGTTGGAAGTCTGAGGTGTAGAGAGTGAAAAGGAATGGCGAGAGTCCAGAGCCCTTTGGTGGTCATGTGCTGCTGACCACCTGGTTAGATATATCACTGTTCAGTCTTACAAAGAGTGAATCTGAATTTGAAAATCTGTATTAGGGAAAAAATATGGCTTGTTCTCAGAAAGATGTAAATGTTCAAAACTGCATCTTTTTAATGGCTGCTTAAAGTGAACAGATCCTGTAAATAGTGTTCTTTTCAAAGAGTCATAAATTCCATTGTTATAGTGATTGGTTGCTCTTAGAGCTACCATTATTTGCCAATTGTCTGAAATTGGTCAGAACTCTCAAACTACAGTCTTCTAAAGCCGGTCTTCTTCAGCTTGTTTCTCTGTTTCAGCACACCAGGAAGAGGAAGGAGTCCAGAATGGAGATGGAGAGGTCTTCTAATGAGCTAATACTGTGAGGATGCGAGATTTCTGTGTTTATTTTTGGTTCTGTTCCCTGTGAGTCTCTGTGGCGTCCTCTCTCTTCCTCCTTGATTGTTTCCCAGGTGTGTCTCATACCCTCCCTGTGTATTTAAGCCCAACTGTTGTCTTTGTCTCTTGTCGGATCCTTGTTGTGTCTAAGTCCTGTGTCGGCGTTAGCTCTCGTTTTTTCAGTTCTGTGTACAGTTGCTACCGGTGCTGAGCTTTAGCCTTCCGCTCTGCCGTGTTGCCTGCTTCCTGGACTGTTTTTGAGCTGTTTATTATCATTAAATCATCATTTATCGTCCACAACCTGGGTCTGCCTGCGTTCTCCCTCACCTCATCCAACACCACATCATGACAAATACTAGATCATCAGCAGAACTCTGTATGTTAGACTGCAAGCTGGTGAGGTAGTTTAGCCATTTAACTCAAGTGTGCAGGACAAGGGACACATCTAAAAGCTGCAGGACTCTGCCCCTTGAGGAATGCAGTTTGACACCACAGAGTTAGAACATGTATGATGATCCAAGTAAATCGTTATCCAAAGTTATTTTCATCATTAACGAGGACCTTCAACCCTGATGAATACCAGCTGAATCATGATAGAGTCTCCTTTACTGTGCCGTGTAGAAAACCCCTCCAGTAGAATTTCCTTTTTGATGTTGAGCAATCAGGACCATCAATTTTAAACTTTTGCAATTAAAGAGTGACCACAGTTATTGCTCCATTGCAAGTGTGTGGCATGGTAGCAGACGAGGTCCACGGTTACCAACTGAGACTTTTCCTGTTTTTCTCACCTTCTTTGATGAGGCAAATTTAACATTAAATAAGAACATGTTGCTGCAACATGGCTGAATATTATTTGTTATTCAGCAATTTAGACTGTCTTCCTTTTGACAGAAAGATATTCTTTTTATGTCTGTTGCCGCAAAGAGATAAGATGATATAACCTGGCACAACCCAATCTCTGTGCCAAATTATGTGTGTAATTTGAATATGTAGGGGTGGGGTTTTTTCAGTCATGTCAACTTTAGCATTCACCAGGCATGCGCCAAATGGCTTATAATGCTTTTTGTAACAGGAAAAAGATCTCAAGAAACTAAAAACTCCTCTTGCTCCAATGCAAAATATCAGCAACAAAAAAAGAAAATGTGCTGTGCCCAGACCGTTTACACAAATAGAAGTGTGGGAGGCACTCTGCGTGATAGAGCATCTAGCTGGGAAGAAGCTCCAACATGGTAATTGAATGAGCTTGTTGGGAGAGCAAGTTCTAAGGTCTTTCAGCTGCACTTCAAATATAAAATGTAATTGCTTTGCTGTCAAAGAGTCCTGGCATTTTGTTTAGCGATGATTAGCAAAAGGTCCATAACAAAACACAGTTCTTGAGACAAATTTATTCAAGTTGATGAGTCTTAGTAAATGTAACAGGAATACCCCTCCTACAAACACACAAAGCACACACAAGCACAGGCACCTCCCCACTGCAATAATTTGGAGGGTAAATCTTTCTCCAAAGTTCATTCAAAGATGGACAAATCTGTGAGATGCTTTTTTTTCTTGGATTTTGAAGCAGCCTGGTTATGATCCATGAAATATGAATATGTGTCATTCCCTACTTGGCCTTTAGATTTTGAACAATGAACTGTGCTCAGTCTGTACTGCTACAATCAAATGAGTTGCAGTAATGGCAGGTTGATATTAGATCCAGCTTGTTAGAAATAAAAAACTGCTTTAGAGTATAAAATTAGCTACTGCTCATTTCTACAGTTGGCTACACTATTGTACCTTAGGTCACTTTTTCTTCTGTAAAATTACAATTTGTTTTTGTTGGACTTCAAAAAATAGCCAAGTATTAGAGATGACATGGAATCTGAAGTACTTCATTGAGAGTCTGTGGCATGAAAACCTCCCTCAAAATGAAACACCTTGCAGATAAAGAGACATTATCTCCACCCAGCCACCTCCAAACACAACGATAATCTAGTCCTGTGTTAGTGCTTTATTTTTGGAGGATAAAAATACATTTTTAGAAAAAAATGCTGAAACTTTTATATGATTTGAAATGGCAAATAGCCTGCATTTTACACTATGTTAAGTGATTCACTTATTCATATATACATTCACACACAGATGGTGGTAACCTGCACAGTGGTCACATTTGCCTTGGGGCAGACTGCCTCCGGCCCCTCTGACCAGGAGTGGTCCTAGCCTCTGTGGTGCCCTGGGTGAACAGCATTCAGAGCATCCACTCTCACCTTAAACACCACCCACCTTACCAGATCATTTACATTTTCACTGGAAACTCTTTTTAAAACCTCCTTTGAAAAATATGGAAGTTGTGATGTAGCACAGGTTTATGGGGTGTTGAACTGAAGCAGAAAATGAAGGTGCTGTGGTTGCTTTCCCACAGTGTTGAAAGTTTAGGGAAATATTTTAAATCTATATGATATTGGTAAATATCAGCTATCGACCCAGATTTATCGGTGCATTCGTATTTAACACTTTAATACCTAAATTTCAAATCTCCGCCTGGATATTTTTGCTAATTTTAATTGTACGCAGTTCTTTAAGTGTCCTGTGAGTAAATCTATCCCATTTATCATAAATGTGCCTATTATCCTTAACAACAGGATGTAATGATTTGAGTTTTCTAGGTTCTGTTTTTGTGAGTCTCTGTGTTGTCCTGTCCGTCCCTGATTGTCCCCAGGTACGTCTCGTTCCTGTGATTGTTGGATCCTCGTCTGGTTTGGTCCTCAGTCGTCTTCAGTCCTCGTGTCTGTAAACTGTTGCTACCGGTGCTGAGCCTTAGTTTTCCTCTCTGCCGTGCTGCCAGTATTTCCCGGACTGTTTGAATCTGTGGTCATTAAAACACCTTTTCATTTACTTCCTGGGTCTGTTGCGTTTGCCTCACCGCCGTCAACCGCTCCTCATGACACAGGAACTTTCAACATCTGGCAAGTTATTTCTGTAATTTACTGTCCATTTAGAATGCTCCTCAGATTAATTTAATTTCCTGCTGCAGTGGGTTGAGATGACCATAATAACCCGCTATTTGCTGGAAAGTGCAACGTCTCCCCTTTCCGAAACCCTTGGAATTTTTCAGAAGTGTGGTACAGGAAATTTGGCTGGACTGGCCTTTTTTCCTAAATATTTGTAACATTTCAAATAATTGTATCCTTAATTTTTGCATGACCAATTATCATTTTACATCAGTTTCCTGATGTTCCTGAGTTAACAAGTCTTAATGCAGAGTGTGTGCAAACTGAAACGTCTCAGAGTTTAGTGCAGCCACACATGTTTAATTGTAGTGATACTGGCTTTGTCTATATGCAGAGAAGGCACAGTGTGCTCATACAGGGCGGCTACGTTCCTCTGTGTGACGCAGCTCTGCAGCAACGACCCGGAGACCCACAGCTTCACACACTCCAGGGAGCAGCTTGCTTACTGATGCACTGCCTCTTCGTGGCTTTGGTTGTGTTACACTAAGATTCACTTTTTTATTGTTCAAAGAGATCTAGTATTGCCATCAGGGTTTTTGTCTCATCACAGAAAGACATCAAAGGGAAAAAAAAGCGTCTTACTTCTGGAGGAAACCAGCAATGTCTCTTGGGCCGCTTCGAGAATGTTTTAGCATTTTTTTCACAGGTTTTGTGTGTGTGTGTGGGGGTGAGCTTGTGTGTGTGTTTTTTGTGTGTATGTGGGCACGTGCCTGGAGTTGTTGTGTACTACAAAAATAATTGTACAAATGACCAATTCCCATACAACTGCTGTGATGGGTCAGTCTTCCAACAGAATTCTGTTGATTCCAGAAACACCATTTTCCAGGTGTTTCTGGAATCATGCCAAGGAACCAAAGCAGCTGTGTTGGAGCATCTAAAACCTGGTGGCCCATCACCATCTACAGATTACCTGAGTTGGACACCTCTGGTGTTCCACAGAAAATATTTTTTGCATTTCATTTCCAGGAAATCTCAGGTGTTCCATGCAGCACCAGCCCAAGGACTGATGTTCATTTTCAGAAGCTTCTCGTGAAGCATTTCATGAAAATGAACCACAGTTTTCAGTCATGATAATCATGAGGAATGTAACTCTTTCTCTTACTGCAAAACATAAAATCATTGCATCTATCAAATTTATTTCTATAGCACATTTAAGCAATGAGACAGTTCAAAGTGCTTTACACCATAAAAACACAAAAATAAAAACTCATACAAGCAGCATATAGTCAACAATTGAAAAAACAGTGACAAACATTAGATTTTGTTGAGTGTCATCATCAAAACCATCAAAACATATCAAATATATTGGTCAATGTTTCATTTTTTGTGGTTCAAAAGGAACAACGGATGTTTAGACTTGATTTAAAAGGAATTCAGTGTTTCAGGTGATTTGCTGTTTTTTAAAAGTTTGTCCCACACTTGTTGTTCATAGAAGCTGAATGCTGCTTCTCCATGTTTGGTTCTGGGGATGCAGAGACCAGAACAATATATTAAAGATCTGCTGGTGTTGCATCATCTTTCCAGACCGGACTGGAAAGTTGATACAACACCAGCAGATCTTTAAAACTGGGTGATGTGTCTTCCTCGTTTTATTTATTAACGTTCTGGATCAGCTGCAAATTGAGGATTATTTTTTTTAGGCAGACCTGTGAAGGCACTGTTGCAGTAGTCAATGCAACTAACAATAAATGCATGGAAAAGTTTCTCTAGATCTTGATTTTATTATTCCTAAAATCTTGGAAATGTTCTTCAGGTGACAGAAGGTCGACTTTTTAAGTGTGTTTATGTGGCTGTGAATGTTCAGACCAGAGTTCAGCCTGATCTGTAGTTTCCAGCTGTAATAACCGAAGCTGTGCGTTGTCTCTAGATCTATAACTCTGGATTGTTCCTTGTTAGGTCCAAAGATAATAACTTCAGTTTTGTTTCTGTAGTTGGCACATCCACACATTAATTTGTTCAAAGCATCTGTTCTGTGCATGTATGGGTTCAATCACCTGAAGAGATTTGGTTAGATTTTAATGTAGAGCTGTCTATCATTCAGATAGTTATGGTAACTAATCTTATTTTCTGTCATAACCTGAGCAAGTGGGAGCATATAGTTATTGAATAAGAGGGGTCCTAAAAGTGGCAAAGATCATTTCTCTGATAAATCCTGCCTCTGGCGGTTTGGCCATCTGGAAAACCATTGATATTGAGATAAAAGATGAGAACCATGAGTCATGTATTATGAACAGTAAAGCTCCTGATACCATCCATGTGTGGGATTGCTCCCAATCCAAAGAACTGGATGTATTCCCAATTCTGTCCAAGAACACTGTTGTGAATAAAGAGTGAGATTAAAATGTCTTCTGTCTCTTCTTCAACAAACCAGGAGCATTTGATGATCAGCTCTGTGTTTTCCAGCATATTTGAGCACCAAGTCTCAGGATGAAAAGCACAATGAGACCCAAGAGTCAGAATATTGAGAACTTGGTCTCTCAAACTATAGTCAGTTGTCTAAACGCAGATGGAGAAAAGCGTCTGCGAACTCTGATCAACTCTGAGCATCAAGAAAGAACTTATTCCTGTTTGAGCCCAGATTAACAGCCTTATGACATTCAAAGCAAGTTTCTGCTGTCTTGCATTTGCTATGCCAACAACAAGCTACAGTAAAAATGTACATGGTGCAGCACATCACATAAAATAAAACGGGGTCCAAATTGTTTTCTTTACCATTCAACAACTCTGAGCAGCATGAGTCAGAAGAAGTGTGACAGTAGATCTTAGATTTTAAGCAGATTAAAGAAATGCACAGATCAGATCACATACAAAATTAATCACCTGCTTTGTGCATGAAATAGGTCAGCAGATCAGATGAATGTATGTGAATTAAGCTCTGGTTATAGTCATGGTATAAAAAGCATTTCAACACCTCACAATTTCTTGCATCAGTTTTTTCACAATTCAGTCCGAATTGTGACAAAGGTTTTTGCTCCTCTATAATTACACATACAGCCTGCTTACCTATGAATTATCAATGTTTCTTTTTTCAAGTATTTGTATTTTTAATTCATTTCTTATTTTAAAACTAATGTCCTCTAAACTATAGAAGCATCAATGTGAGATATCCTGTGCCTTCATGTGAATGTGGAGCCTGGCTACACAGGAATGATGCCTGCTGTGATATAGCTGTTATCTCCAGGTGGAGTTTTAGTTCCAGTTAGCCAGTCTATCCACATAACCTTGCTTTGCAATATATCCCTCCGGAGAAACAAATCAAGACGGCTTGACTAGAACAGTATTTGCTCACCCTCATTCTCCGAATGCGCAAACAGTCACTGAATTCACCAAAAATAAATGAAATAACTAAAAAACAGAGTATATTTAACAAATATGCAAAAAAAAATGTTGTAGGTTCTATCTTTTCCTTTATCTCTTTTAGCCTCTTTTAACTGCTTAAATGCACACGTTGCAGCATACATAACCATGTTTATGTGTGTCTGTTTTGGAGGGTACAGATTGCAGAGAAGAATAAGAAGCTAAACTCGCGCTACAACCTTTGCCTCACTTGGTTTCATCCATAAGGTGAGCTAAGGGTGGCCCCAGCACTGGACGGTGAATATAATTCTGTGTCTGTTCCATTTGTGGCTTGGAACATTTGATAATTTTTTGGCATTAAAGCCTGTTTTTAAATATAACCAACTCTTATGATTTCTCAAGGTAATTTACACTGAGGGGTTCTGGTCGGGTCCTGAAACTGGTTATCAGGCCACAGAGACAAAAATGAATGAACTCCAACAAAAATGTCTTCATAAAAGTCACATACTGCAGCTCTTAATGTGAGCAGCAATACAGAGCTTGTGTTAAGACCAAGCCAATAGCCGTTTGCTTAAGTAGGATTTAACTGTAGTGCAGAAAATGTATATATGTACATTAATTATACTTTTTTTGTTTGCTTTTTGAAGACTCTGTGGTTAAGTATTGTCAACAATGTCTTCTAATCATATTATCTAGTCGTATTATTAAATTAACTGTCAACTTGAAAAACGTTTTTATCATGAAATCACAGTGGGTTTCTGGCAGACTGGCCTACGGTCCGACTGCCAGGCTTAGCAAGTTTTGAGGGGGAAACCCTGGCTCTGAAGCTAGAGGGATGGTGTATTTTTCAGTCAGTAAATATCCTGGAATACACACAAGAAAACTCAACTGGCTTTAGAGAAAGAAAATAAAGCTGTTAGGAAGAACAATCTATCACTCAAGTTGAATCCAACTGAGTAAAGAGCAAGGCCTTCAGAACAAAGGGATTCAAAGACAATCCGAAAGAATAAGTCCAAACATACATATTGAAGACCTTTAGAAGATGTCATCATGAAAATATATATTTTTAACTGCATAATAAATACATTTCAGTAAGCATGTTCACTAATAATTCCCTGTTGTTTTTGTCATGAATAATTTAGATTCTGTTTATGTGTATGTGTAGATTACCTGGCTTGCAGATTGTGATAACTAATAACAGACTAATATCACCAAATCAAAATGATAATAATCATAACTTCTATGCCTGGTAGTCAATAACTGTGCATGTCCTGAATCTAGAAGGTCTTTGCTGTTATATTTAACTTGAGCTCAATAGAATAATTCCTCAATCAAAACTTAATGTCTCTTGCTGGTCTCTAAACTGTCTCAATGAATTATCTTGATGAATTTCATTTACTCACTTGTTACTCCTACCTTTTACAAATGAGAACCTAACTGTTCTACCAGAGTTTACCTGTTATGGCTGGAATTTTCTGTCCTGGCTTTGCTAGATGAAGAAGCAGAGTGGAGCAGTTTTCTCCTTGACTGAGGAGAAAAATTATTTTGAACATTGCTGTGAAAATGGCCAATTGTTGTAAAAAGGCTGGCCTTGACTAGCCAGCCCTAATTACATAAGCTTTGGTCTTTCTCCAGGGTTTTCCCTAAACTGTATAAATCATGTGAATGTCTGTTTTATTCCACAGTGCTGCAGTCATTGGTCATTTCTCCTGCAGGTCTTCAGTGCCCAGTTTTTCGATATTACTTTTCCTTCCACCTAATAATTCATAAGTTCCATCAATCCTGCAGGCCGATAATCTTGCTCTCTTGATCGCTTCCAAACACACAACCACTGAATCATAATCATTGACTCAGCTGACCTGAGTTGCTTGCAAACTTACAGTTACTGCTGATAAGTGTGACTCATAAGAGAAAAAAAATAACAAAAAGTAAACAAGGTGAACAAAAGCTGCAGTGATGATTGTTAGTCCAGAACTCAGAGAAGAGTGGAGGGGATGAATGTCTGCTCTAATCAGTGGCCTCTTCACTTGCCTTTCACTGGATGCCAGATCAGTTTCACCTCAATGTTCAAAATAATTTCCTTTTGCTTTTTTTTTCTAAGAAGAAATAAATGTTAAGATGGCAAACATGTCGGTATGCTCTGAAAATATGACATCAAATTAATAAAATTATGATGACTAATGCCCCCTTTTACAGGAATAATGGCAAGTACAAAGCACAAAGGTTGAATTGTCTGAATAAATCTTTTAGTGAAATAAATGAACATATGAAAGCTTTTTACTTTCTGCCATATTTGTACAAGCCTCCCTTTAATCTCAAAGAAGGCTTCAGAGAAGTCAAGAAAAACAGGAATACAATAAGAGTTAGATTTATGAGTCATTCATTGAGGAGAGATGTCCATTTTGTGTGGATACAGACATTTTTAGTGAACATATTTAGGTATATTGAGAAGTTAACGTCTGTGACTTTTTTTTTAAATCTAACATTGACCAAGTTCTATAAACTCAACTGGGTTGCACAAGGTTTAGTCTTCAGTCTTCAGTCCCACCCTCATACTTTTTATGTATCTATTTTTGTTGCACAGAATATATAACTTAAATTAGCATAATAATGTATTTTCACACAAATTATTATTTGTTTTGGGCTGGTTTATGGACTTTACTGTAAGATGAGGTTGTTTGGAAACAGTTTAAAATGTTCTCTTCTTCTGAAATGTTGAGGGAGTCTGACTACATGAGATGGCGTTGCATTTTCAGATGACCGTAAATCCAAGCTGTGAACCATTTATCTTCCTTTGGTCCATCAGACCAGCTGATCACTCAGATAATACACCAATGAAGAAATATGAGAGGATGAGAAAAGAATGACCTTCACAGGTCATAGTCCCCACCGATAGATTCTCTTTCTCCAGTCACAGAAAGAACTTTTCATACATTGATTAAAATCAAAATTTGACACTAGACTATGAGGAACTTTGATTATAAACCACACAAAAGCTTCAGTTGTCTTTTTTTATTATGCATTCACAAATAGCTCCCAGAATGCTGCTGGCATGCTAAAGCATTCTAATTATAAGCATGTAGCCTTGCTGAAAATCGCAGCCTCCTACGCAGTATTATGCAAAGTTAGTGGGGGCTTCTTCTTTGGAGTTCTCTTTCTAAAGCATTAAATTGGTTTCACAAACCTTTGATTAGACAATCTTCCCCCTCTTCTATTATGTTTGCTGTCCATGAGTGATTACTTACATGCTGAGATAAAAGACTGGTCCAGGAACTGAGGCGATGAGGCGAACGGGACACGATAATGAAATGAAATGAGGCATGAACATTGTCTGTTGCTGTTATCACTTAAGAGTGTGAAGAAATGGTAGAGGACCTGAGAGACCCAGATTCTGCAGAGATTTCTACACAGCACTCTGCCGGCTCTCAACAGAGTTCATCTGTATGCTGAAGAGGTTTCGAATGATTTGGATTCTGGGAGCCTGGGGAGGGAAAAACCAGCACCAGAAAGCATTTAGTCACTAAGCCTCAGATCTTTGAGGACATAAATGCTGCAAACCATATGCATAAAAGGCAGAAATGGGACCAAGCTTGGCTGTAGCTATGCTACAACACCAGACGGGCTCCGGTCATCCTACATACACACTTCACTAAACAAATCAGTGATTTCTTACATTTAAATATCCTCTTCCACTGGACTTTTGTTACACCCATCTTCCCAAAGACGGGTGTAGCTTCTGGTCAGTGCTTAAAGCACACTGGCTTTTTAAGCACATTCTGCTCCTTGATTCATCTGGCCACCTTATTTTGAGCTAAAGTGTTAATTTGACACAATATCACAGTTACAGTCTTGTGTTGCCACCATGTGTACCAGTCAGGCTGATAAGTAAACACATTTGGACATTGTGATTATGTTTATTATGTTTTCAGTCCAATATGTCAAGGAAGGTTTAGTGGTCTTACAGTGAGGAGCCATATTTTTATAGCTAAATGCAAAAGTTGGGCAAAGAGTATAACAACCACGATTTTACCACATGGCTCAAGAAATCATCACAATTCATTCTAAATCTTTCATTTAGTTCATTGTGTTCTGACTGGCTCAAGGTCATAACAAAAACGGGAGACCATGCAGGGATTAAAGTGTGGAAAAGATATATTTATTAATAAAACGAATAATGTATTGCGGATGTCAGTATCAGTGGCGTAATGCAAATGCTTGGATGTGTTGTATGAGTGCATATGGAAGTGTTGAGGTGCAAAAACAAAGACAAACTCAAACGTGCAACAGGAGGGGAGCTGAGGCCTGGCCACAAATCACCACTAGTGTCAAGCGGCAGAGTGGACGCCAAAGGCGACCCGGAAGACTGAGACACAGGCTTAAATACTTAGTGCTCCAAATGAACTGGATCAGGAACACCTGCAAAGGCGAGGAGCACAAAGACCAAAACACCTGCAATCCAGCCCACAAGGCCCAGAGCCGTAACAATTGTGAATTTCTTTACTTGCACCACGCAGTTATTTTTACAATATTATGTATTGTTCCTGATAACTTTATTAAAATACAGGAAATTTCATTCAAAATAAAATAACTGTCAAACAATAGCGCGCACAATAACAATAACTCTTTTCTATTTCTTGTTATTGATTATTATTTGTGTTGTATTTGTTGCCGCCTTTTGGCCAACAAAGATGAGGTTGGTAATCTCAAGGGATTTTTATCCTGTGAAATAAAGGTTGAATAAAAAAATAAAAATCATTTTAAATTTTCAGTTCACAAGAAAACTAAGAATGGTTTTAATTAATATGCATATCCAACTGTAAGTAACTTTTACACAATGAGACAAACTGATGTAAGAGGCACAGTTAAGTTGAATGAACCAGCTCTTTTCTATATTAATTATATTAATTAAGGAGAAAGGGGGAATACGACATAAACTGGTAATATTTATACTGCATAAATTGCAACACCTCTGTGACACAGAGGAGAATGAAAGAAAATTAGCAGAAAATAGTACTGTGTATCCTGATTAACAAGGCACACAGTCCACCTCCTCCTGAAAGATTAATCTTTTCTTTCTTTAGAACATAACCAAGTGAGACAGAATATATATATATATGTATGTAAAGGGAGGAAAAAATATACATATGAATATTATTCAAAAACATCAAACAAAAATAAACAAAAGAAAACAGAGAGAAAAGGTGTGGAGCAGGAAGGGGCATCATTCATCAATCAGAGGCAGCGACCAAAAGAGTGAAAGAATTTCAAGAAGGTCATCATTTGTTATAGAACTGATGAAAGTTGCATTTCGCTGCATAATCTTCTCCAACTTTAGAAGAGACATGGTGTCATTGAGCCACTGAATGCTGGAGGGCACTTTGGTTGATTTTGAGTCTTAAAGAAGATGGTTTCTTGCCCGCAAGGAAGTAAATGCTAAAATATCTAATTGATTAGCAGTGAAGAGTTTGTAATAAACTGGGGTTCCAAATATGGCCACATTGGAGAGAAGTTTTGATGATCACTGAAGGTATCTTTGACATTGTGTCAAAATAGTTCTGCCAAAAAAAGTCAGTAATGAACAGGAGTAAAACATATTAAAACAAAGTGCAACAAGGGGCAGGACATTAACCAATTCTAAATTAAAGCTGCTCTTTGTAGCTTTTGCAAAAAATGTGTGGTTGTTATTTTTTACATATTTGTTAAAACTGTCACCATGTCATGATAGTCCTGTTTCATACCAGAAACCTCTTTTCACTGTTAATATTGCTGTCAGCAGAAATGTTCTACTCCCGGTCAAAACGACTAGTCAGAGCCATGAGGAAGGTCTTAGAGCTGCCAATCAAACATGGGTACTCACTGCTCAATGTGCAGTGAGAACCCAATGTGCTAATGGCAAAAAAACAAGGGTAACATTTTATTTGACAGGGTGTGCATAAGACTGACATTACACTGTCATAAACATGAAGGCGTCTTTGTGAATGTACATGAGTATTATCATGAAGTCTCATTCTGTAAGTAATGACACTTTTAATGCAAAGTTGCTTTAAAAGTTACATTAAAAGTCCATTAGAAGTGCCGATTTCGCATTATTTTGTAAATAATGACTTTAATGCAAAGTTGCAATAAATGCATTAATTGACTTTCAATGCAACTTTTAGAGCAACTTTGCATAAAAAGTGTAGTTTTTTACCGAATAATATTTGATGACAACAGTCATAGACATTTATAAAGACTCCTTTGTGCTCATAACAAGTGTTATGTCATATTTATGACAGTCTCATATCAGTAATATGCACGTGTTACTGATATGACACGTGCATATTACTGCACAATTGTAGCAAGTTACAATGGTAACTTGTTGGTAAACAACTTATATGTTGGTAACAACAAGTTACCAAAACAAGTTACCATTAGAAGGAAACTGTTTATCCATGCTAACTAGCCTTAGCATTCACAGCAGGCTCTGCTGTGGTGAACGAGCTGTGGTGTAATTGAGAGAAAGGGGGAAATCAATGCCAGGAACTCTCCTCCGTGAATGTTTAAAGAGACACAGGCCCAATTTTAAACATTTTAAACAAAGTAAAATTTGTCAAAGCTTTATTTGATATGCATAGCATTTTTTTTTGCAACTAAGGTGAACATAGTTACTTGATAATGGTATAAAATGGCACTATGTGCCTGGAGAACACATAATACCATTAAATATCTGTCTCATATACTGTCAGAATGTGATGACTGTTTAAAACTACATGTAAAAACATTTTTTAAATAAAAGTTACTGTACATACTGCAGCCTAGAGAATAAATGTTTGCATTTCTGACCAGTAAAGATATGATAAGTCCTAGTATTAGTAGTATTTGAGTAGCTTTATATCAGGTTTGAAGAGAAATTACTAAAATGCAAGACTTTGAATGATTTCCCTAAATTTAAACTATTAGTTTCAACCCAGAGTGCTTCACACCTTGAACACAGGGCCAGAGAAGGAGCTGCAGACAGTATCTGCATCTGCTGAATCAAATTTAAGGTTCTTTTCATTTCTTTAAAGGAAATAAACAGCTCTGAAACAAGTAGCTGTTACAGCTGCCAGCATGTTTAGTCAACATTAAAATATTAGGCATCACATTTTAGGCTTATTTTTTTAAAGCCATGTTTAAGATGAGAAGATCTGTTGGCTTGACTTCTCATTGACTAAATTCGAAATTCACAAAAAAAGGCAATTTACAACTTTCTGAGGATCATAGTTGTGGTTTAAAAAATATTTAGGTAAAGTCTAAGCCTTCAGTTATCAAATATTAGCACTGGTTCTACGACTGCTGATGTGGCTTATTTCTCAGATTCATATTGATGTGTTTTTTTCTGATAATTTTGAGGTATTTATTTTTTATTTGTCATTGCACACAAAGCATGCTGCACTGCATAGCACCCAATGCTTTTTTTTGTAGTTTGCTTTGAGGGTAATAAATTAATAGTTGAGCATCCTAAAATGTTTTGCGATCAATTATTTTTATATTAGTTGTTTTATATCCACAACAAATATGTACAATACAGCATAAGTACAATAGGTGGAATAAGACATAGAAATAGAAAAAGTTGTGTAGCTTTCCACCCCACCCCACAACCCCCATGGCCCCACCATATTAAAATGTTGATGACACCATAGAATTGATGTTGCTCTCCAGCTGATGGTATGAAAATGTGGTGGTTCTATTTCTCCCCATTTTCCTTATTTGGACTTATTCGGAGCAAGATGAAAAACAAAATTTCACTGCCAAGGAATAAGATACATTGTTGGATCAATGGCTTTACAAATTGTTTCCTAAGGTATTTTCCAGCAAGACTTTTTCTTTACAATGTAGCCATTTCAAATACATGCAACTGTGTTCCATTTTAAAATATTTGAGTGCTATATTGCTACAAATCGATTCCAGGAACAAGAACTCAAAGTGGCTAATAACAGTTTCATTTTGTCAAGCTCATAGGAAATGCATAGGACATGCTTTTTGTCACCTGTTTTTACAACATGCACCCAACATGTACGTGTCATATACATGTTCTTAAGATATGTCAAAATTAAATTTCATGGAAAACATATAATGCCACAGTTTAGGCAGTAAAATGAAAAATTTAACCTGGACATCCAGCTGGTCGTGGCAAATGGTTGCTTGTACTGAGGCAGGTTCTCTATTAGTTTGTTTGCTGTTAACCAGAAGTTGTTTCTCTCCACTGGCATCACATGCCTTCTCAGAAAAAGAGTAGTGAGCATCAGTATAGAGAACTGAGACGGAATCAGGTGACTTTGAACAGGGCACTGTTGACAGTTTCTTCAAGCAGTGGTACAAGAAAAAGTCTGGTTAAAGAGACAATGATTATTGCACTCCATCACATGCACTGATGCGCTCAACTGTATGACTCTCTAAGAAAGGCTTTAGAGATTAAAGAATTATGACAATCTTTTGTTGGTCTAAAGCAAATAGGAACTTATGGGTCATTTTTAAAAGAGATTTTTTTGGTAAAGAAAAAAGTCAAGTTCTCTGTTGTTGCTGCTTTGCAAAAACCTGTTCATCAGCAGATCGAAACACACACCTGCATAATGTCTAATAAACCTCATGAGATTTGTGACTTTTATTAAAATAGAAGGATGGCTACATTGGCTTTTTTTTTAATTATATAAATATTTATTTGTAAATGTTGAGTTATTTATTTTTTATTATCACTTCAAAAATATCTAACAAGAAAAGAGAGTCTGGAAAGTGTTTGTTTATTGTTTGCTGATTAATTATCCCATTTAAAGATTTTGCAACTGGATTCTGAAAACAGTCTGGTTGGCTTTTGCTAAGTGGAGAGGTTCAGCAGATCACCTGCATCTGGCTGCCAGCTCAGATGCCCACAGGTCTGAACTCCCTGCAGTCTTATCAGATTCCCGGTGAGGGAGGGAGGTGCAGCTCTGTTCTAACACCGAAGCTGATGAGATTTGGATCATTTTGTTTTTTTCCTTTCTAGTGTTGTAAACTGTCTATGAAGACAATAGAGTGAATGTCTCAAGCCACCTACTCACCCTGTCTACACCTCCAGAGGGACTGGCTCCAGTAAGCATGGAACATTGTCACTGAGAAAGGAGTTCTCTAGTTTGCAGAACAAAAACAAAGCAGGTAGAAAAGCTACATTTCTAAAAATACCAATGTAAGTGTGGGTATGGCGTCAATCTGTCGTCTTGAATAAAGATAGATTTTTTTCTTCATTGAACAAAAATACTTTCAGTGCTGTGTTTTCACCCAGGTAGCTGCAAAACTACTCTTGGCTGTCATATAAAATGGCAACATCAACAGCTGCAGGTGTCACAAATATTTATTTATTTCTTTAACATATGTTTCACTACCTGTCATGTCTGTTTAAGATCATATATTTGTGTATGGAACTTTGAAGACTTCACAATTTTTAATTATGTGGTAATAATCTATTTCAAGAATGTGTAATTCTGATATTCTGAAAATAATTTTTAGTGCCACTTTGCTTTTCACTGGCATTTTTCAGCATTAGAAAGTTTGCCCTGCAGTATGGCGTTCTATCATGCTATCATGTCATTATTTTTAACCATGGTTGTATATTAGTTATGCATGATCTGATTTATAGAGACCTTTGAATAACTGAACCGTCAGTTTACTTTTAAACTTGGCTCAGTGATTTGAACCCATGTTTGGGCCACACCATGATTTATGGTGCCAACTTTGTGTTTGAATGATAAAATATTAAAATATGAGCTACTTTTCTTACAAGTATTATAATTTAGTCCTTGGTAACTTCTCTCATGATAATCAGGGGTGCATAGATTCTAACATGATTTATTACTAGGTAATAATAGCTGGATAATTTTTATCAACTTCAAATCCATTTATTGCTAGTTGAGAAAAAAGTAAGAGGATAATTTCTTAAAATAAAAAGGTCATTATACATATATTTTTGTAGTGGTAAGATGAATGTAATGACTCTGCCCTTTTGTTTTTTGAATCGCCGCAATGCTTGTTACATATTCTAAATGATAGGTGCTGTGTGGCAGGATGAGGGAGTTTTAACCCGCCTCTTTTCAGGTAAATCTGGACTGCAGTATCTGTGGGCATGCAATCAGAAGAGAGAAGATTTGAAATTGAGGTAAAAATAGGGTGGAACATTTAAGGGAGGCAGCCTTATCATAGAAGGCAGACAGAGTGATTACAGTGTGGGATGTTCATCACATTCAAAACTGGGGTAAGCAATGCACTAAGTCAGAACAAAGTGAGCTCTGATGGTTTCTATTAAGACCTGTGCCTGAACAATTTTGAGAGACACGGAAGTACAGATCATATTTTAATTTATGTTTCATCTTTTGTTGCTCATTGCTGGTATGAGATAATCACCATTTCTCTATTGTCTGTTGTTTCTTTTGAAACAATACGGTTAAATGGGAGGCTTGTTTTATTTTTGTACCTCACAGATAATGTCAGTAACAAATGGTGCTTGAAGAACATAATTAAAGCCAATGTCTCTTTTTCATATTCCCCTTAGCTAAATCACCTATTGATCAGTTCCTTGGAGTTGTAAGTCAACTGATGATGTTTTCAAAAGACATTTGAAGTTCTCCAATAGATTTCAGAATTCTCTTGTTGTAGAAAATTAAGCAATCCATCTACTCTGTCTGCATTATGTGGTGAATCTGCAAAACAATACGATTGATTAATTGTGTAATTACAGCTGCTCCTATCTTACTGCAATGACTCTTATTTGAAGCTTTCTAAAGATGTTCTGTAAGTGAAAAACAACGTGCCTTCATCAAAATCCCACCTCCTGACAAAAACATAAAATCAACAACAGCATTTCAGTAAACAGATTTAGATTTTGTGTATGTAGTGTAAGTGGTTGTAAAGATCCCACTGTGTTTTTCAGAAGTTGGCCTCAACACTTTAGTATCAGTTAAAGAAGCTCTTAGCTTTTCAGCTTACTAGAAATGGACTTCAAAGCATTCTCCCAAATCTTTGGGAACAGTTTGAGAGAGAGCATTTCTTGTTTAAAGATGACTGTTCACAAATGCACAAAGTAAACTCCAAAATGATGAAAATGACATTCATGAGTGACTTTGGTGTTGAAGAACTGACAGGTCTGGACAAAGTCCTGACATTAACCCAATAGAACCACTTGGCTGTAGTTTAAAGAAGAGGCCATGAGGCCAACTGTCTCATCCAACCTCAATCTCTGATGTCACAAATATACTTCCAAAAAAATCGAGTAAAATTCCCTGAACACTAATCTTAAGGGGTTGAAGTTGTAGCTGTTAGAGGTTAACCAATTACAAATAAAATGTCACTCCAGTTACAGTGTGTGTAAATGCACTGTAAATTGCATTCACACACTGTAAAATGTAAGTTGAAGAGTTGAATTTCAACTTGAAGAATCATTTATTTGTTGTATGACTGTTTGGGTTTTCAATATGTAGTCACATTTAATGAAGATGTTATTTATAGTTTAGTGATGCAGTTACTGAAATAAATTAACTTTTTAGTGATATTCGTATTGAATATGATTGTATTTGTGTTCTGCTATGGTCTAAAGAAACTGATTTTAGGTTTGGTTTTTATTTAATATTCAGGTTATTAATAGCTGTAAATTGATGTATTATTTTGTCTTTTTGTGATGTTTAAGTAGAAACTCAAACAAAGACGTCTTTTGGAATGTTATTCTCTAACAAAAATCCAAACATTCCTGCACAACTGAGTTGACTTGAATAAAATAAAAAATAAAAAAAACACTGAAATTGCAGTTGTTGAATTAAAATAAATATAAACACAAGAAATAAATAGTCAGAGAGAAAAGGTAGGAAGGAAATACCCATACCAGGTAAGTATCTTTTCTGAATGTAAATCATGATATTGCCAGTCGGGTAGCAAAGAGCTACTTGAGTGGCAATATCTTGCTATGCCTCACTGAATCTCAACTGGTTTTACATTTGCTCCCCCACCATGTTCAATCACTGGCTCAGGGGGAAGAATTGACACTCTTCCCTTGCCAGACATGATGGATGCAATCAGACCTTATCATCAATCAGTCATTCTGCACCATGAGAAAATGCTAGAAATAAGTAACTGGTTATGGAAAAATGGCAGCACAAATAGCAAAACACAAACACTGCCTCCAAATCACATTATATAACAAACATAAGCAGAAAGTGTAGTTATCATTCAGAATACCACTGTTATTAATGATACGTCAGAAAATACAATTTGATATATTAGACAGTAAATATTTTATTTAATATACATTTCTTGTCATCAGAACATGATGTGTCCTGATGACATTCTGTAGGTGTTGTAACTTCTATTCTCCAGTCGGCTAAAACAAACAGTAGTAAAGCTTCAGAATTTGTGCTACAAATCAGAACATTATATATTAGCTTCCAAAGTGAAAACGTAGAAGTGAAATATAGCTTACGATAGGACTGCAGCAGATGAGATATCATTATCTCATCTGTTGCTTGTGTTCTAGGCAGAATTAACAAACAGATCATCCAGATTTCAGGATGATGGAACCTCTTATTGTCTGAGAGGAGCAGACTTTTTATTCCTTATTATCTTCATCTTTCATCTACGGTTGCATTTACTTTCTAAATGTGCTCCTTCTCAAGAGAATTTTCATCAGGCATGCAGTCTTACAGTCTTGTTGCAGGAATAAAATATTTATTGTTAAAATCTCTCACATGTATAAACAAGTATTTCTTTCTGACTCTTATACATCAACTCATTTTAAAATATACATATTTTTACTTCAGGTAAACACCTTGCACACTGAGATTTGTACATCTTTCCAAAAATTCTTTGTATTGATATGAGGTCAAACACAGTGAGGATTTTATGTGGTTCTGACTTCTAACAAAAAAGCAAAAAATAATAATTACAAAAAAATTATAGCTGGGGTTGAACAACAAGACAAATTTCACTGGTTGGCTAAAATGCTGTAGATATCCTGGGACCTCATGTAGGAAGCATGTACATGCACAAAAAATACTGTTATATCCACACAAACATTTTTCCTACCATAAAAATGTGTGCCATTTTCTGTGGACAATAATAAACTACAAAGTGCCAAAACTCAAATAAATACACTGGAATCTGATTCCATTCAGTGTTATTTAACCCATAGAGCATCAAAGCCCAGGTGTTTCATGATTTCATTGTTTAAACTTACATGATGAAACATAACCACATTCATCCTCATTCAGTTAACACACAGACACACTAATATGTATATAAAATAAAAATAAAATGATAGAAAAACCTCACTCAAATGTAAATAGTACGTTATTTAGTAGCTACAAAGGAGCAGAAAGGAAAAAAAACAGAGCGAAGGATACAAGCAAGAATGTTTTGAAATATTGTATCTACCGTCATAGAGGAGAGATGGAGTGTGAGCGTGAAAAGAAAAGCAGCAGCAGAAGTCAATAAAGGAAGTATGACAGAGTTTTATGGCCATGCTAAGAGATTTTGATTTTCAAATACAAGACAGTCACAATACTAGGAGAACCAAGTCGTAATAGCAGAATAGTTTAAATATTGGCAGAATAAGGACGCAATATTGTCAGAAGAAAGTTGTTAAATTAAAAAGCTTCGCTAGAGTATGTAAGGTGACCCGCTCAAGAAGTCTGGTTCTTAATATTAAATAAAAAGTTGTTTAAACCATCGTCTCAACGTCCTGGGGCTGAAAACTTGTTTCTGATTTGCTAAAACATTTAATACTTACTCATCTGTTAAACGAATACCTACCTTACAAGGCCCTCAGTATTCCACAATTTAGCTCAGCATGGTGAAAAGCTATCATAAAATTACGACTTTATTCTCGGCCAACTTTACTCATATATAAAACACAAACCAAAAACTCAGAGCCTGGCCCTTCCTCAATCATAAGTAACTGTAGCGCACAGAACAAGGCCAGGAAATAGACAAAACCTATCTTTTTATTGTTAATTGTTTTCATTTCTTCTCGACAAGTTGAAATATAAGCAATATTGCTGCAAACCTTTCCACAATAAATGTTAAAAACTATATGCTTTGTGAAAAGCTAAACTGAAGAAGCTGACTAGTAACCAATGCTTTTAATTTTAAAATGTTTTACTCTATTTAGTCAGAAAGTTGAAAATGCACATCCCAGTGAATAATTGGGATACACATGTGATCCCATAATGTCATCCCATGTGATTCCCATGTGACATACATGGGATACACATTTGATGCACTTGGGTATCACATAGCTTAACTCCAAAGTGACAATACTGGCATGGCTTCCTTTAGACGGCCTCTTTATTAAACGCTGTGAAAACTGTAGAAATAAAATACAAGACTTTACATACAGATACATTTACAGACAGACAGGTGACAAGTGCTTCAACAAAAGTAATCTCGTGGCTGCCTGCCACTTTGGAGGTCTTTAACAGACTAATTATTTGTCGTCCGCTCTAAATTAAAATATGAAGTAATTAAAACACCATAGCCAATAAATTTACAAAATATTACAAACAGAACTACAAAATATCTTGACAGCTACAGGAGACACGAGGCTGCTGCTCATTCTCTGTTAATGTAAGTCTCACATAAACACAAATCTTGCGATAGCTTTCAATAAAGAATAGTTCGAGACAAAATAAAATACAGACAATACAGTCACAAATCTCAAAACGTGAGTCAAACAACTTAAATTACATTATCTTAATTGTTAGAAATAAACATACATTTTTTCATTACATAAAATAGCTGTGATACACAGCTTATGCTATGTGTATCACATAGATCATATATGATACACATGTGCATCACATGCGCATCCCTTGTATGACACACGTGCATTGCATTTTCATGTGTATCATGTTTCATGTGTGTATCACGTTTTCACATGTGTATCACAGAAAACGTGTGTATGACATGTTGTGTACATGTGATACACATGTATCACATTTTGTCTCACATTTAAAGCAGTAAAATATGATGCATAAAAAAAAAAAAACCCATGTGGACCACATGTATACACCTTTGAAAAACATTCAACATGTGTGAAACATGTGAAATAGGTGAAAATATATGCAACATTTCTTTTACTATTAAAATTTTCAAATTCTTTGTCACTCACTTTTCACAATATGAAATGAATATGAGTTCACATGTCAATCTCATAATTTTATAAGACATAACGGCATGCTAACGTAAACTTGTAGCTATAAATCAATACTTCCAAGACAAGTATATATGTCCAAAAATAACAATTAATTGAAACCCTAAAATCTGAACGTGATGCCATACAGATTTGCCCCAAATCAGGCCCACACAATAAACAGGTGTGGAAACCAGATGTGTAGAAGCGGGTTTAATACCATCAGGCCTTGCGAGTGTCCAGAAGGGTAAAACAGAACCTCAGGTAAAACCTCAGCCATTGGTCTTTCACCTTGTTTCAGGAGAGACTGTAGTATTCAACTGTGAACCCTCTGAATCTCCTTAGTGTCTTCAGGCAGGGTTAAAACACACACACCTGTTGGCATTGGTGGCTTGTATAGGGGTTTCTTATATTTGGCAGTAACCACAGGTGAAGGCGATGTGGTTGGTGATGCTCAGGTGGGAAGTTTTCCTTCTCCAGTGCAGAAGGTGGTGAGGTCTCTAGCTGCTCTGCTCTTCATCTGAGCTTCACTGGACCACTGGCCTGGAACGAAATGTAAAAATTAATAAAACGAAACTCATACGATCTTGAATACATTTTATGTGCCCTGAATAAATTGGCAAAAACAATTTTGGGAAAACAATTTCAGTTGTTCTGTTCAATACTTCTGTCCCTCACTTTCAACATTTGTTAAGGTGCCTCAAATGACTTTTTGGCTCTTTTTGTAATATGCAGTGTCAACTTTATGAAGGCTTAAGATTAAGATTCATTTTATCAAACCATAAAATACATTGTCCCACACAAGCTTTGCAGATGTAAGCAAGGCCTCAATATTTTCTTTAGAAAAAAATGGATTTAGCTTTGCAGGCCTGCTCTATAAAATTAACATGTAGAATTGTACAACAGACAACCTAAAACCCATTTAACACCAGGGCCTCTTCCTACCAGCTGTACTCTTGACACCTCCCCTAACACACATACAGATCGGTAGGCAATTTGGGGTTAAGTTCCTTCCCCAATGGCATGTCGGCATGTGGTGGTGGGAAGCTGAAATAGAACCCACAACATTGAATTGAAAGATGAATCAATTTGCAATAGAAGGACATAAACCCAAAACATGGAGAACAGGAGAAATACAGCAGATTACAAGCAGCACTTGACAGCTCTGTCTGGCAGCATCTGTGAACATCTTCATTAATATAGGATAACCATCAACTTTTGTAATTATGCATGTTCCCCCATATTCTCCTCAGTTATTGATGACTGTTTGCACTACATTGATCTATATATAGAAAAATTCTAGTTTGTGTACTCTCCTCTGGTCTCATGTTTTAACAGTTACAACATGCAAATGAGAAAATAGCAGCAAAGTCCTACTAGGACAGCTGAATTGCATCTCATGTACATAACATTCACTATAACTGATTGCAAATTGGAGTTCAGTTCGGATGCATGAACTTGAATGAAAATATAAGAAAACCTGAGTCGAAGGCCGTGCACATTAAGTTCTATCATCTGTCATATTTATTAGATTTTCATCTTACAAATTATGAAAATTTTTTGCTTTCTACTAGAACAAGGGGGGATCCTCCTTGCAAATGCTTTCTCCTTTTGCAAAAGCAGGGCCATAAAACTTATTACGTTTGTCTGTGGTTCTTTTATGAAGGTTCAAAAATACCCATCATCTATTTTTTGTGGGTGTTTTGTTTCTTTTTTTTTCCTTTCATTATTTTTTGTAATTCAGTTTATCAAAATTTGAGTTGGACCCAAATGTGTAAAGTTAGAGGAAGCAGGTGAATTTGAAAATTTTATGAAAAATAAATTATGAGAAAAGTTTGTTTTTGTAACAAACTTAGAAAAACACATGAAGCCAGAGTCACACAAAATTAATCCATAACAAAAAGTCAGCCAGGAGACACGGGGAGAATGCCAGGAATAAGAGGAAATAACGGGAGCAAGGAGTGACTGAGAATGAGGTGCTTAAGTAGTGGGAGGTCGGATGCTGAAGAAAGGCAGGCTGAGGACAGAGAGAAGGGACACAGGTGGCAAGGGACAGCATACCAGGAACTAGGAAACAAATACAATAAAATACCTAGATATGAGACATATAACATATGAGTAACAAAGAAAGGACAAGACACAAGAAATAAATATACCTAGAATCACTAAGAAGGATCTGAAATAAAAATAGCAACAAGGCAGAACTAATGGAAAGAACTAAGGAAAAGAAATAACAAAACCCAAAACAAACAGCCCAAGTTCCTGACACAGTTCAATTTTACAGCTGTTATTTCTTACCAAAATTTTAAAAAAATATTTCAACACATCACTGAATTGCTTAACAACTTTCTGTTAATTTTTCATTACAAAATTTGAAATTGATTTCGACTAAATTACAGAGTAAAATGTTTATCAGCGTAATCAAATTCCATCAGTGAATTATTCTCCAGGTGCTGTAATAACATTTTTATTAATGAGCAGTTTTTACATCAAACAAAAGAAAGAAAAATAAATGCAGAAATACAAAAAAACCCACACAAAATATCTCTGAATGAATATGAGAGAGTGCTGGGAAGAATTAACTGAAAGACACTAAAGCTAAGGGAAAACTTAAATGAAATAAAACTCATTTGTATTAAAAAAATCCATTGCCTCAGTCATACGTTTTACTGTAAAAAAATGCAGTGTGAATTTCAGTTTCTTACTATTTTTAAATAGGCATTTTCCCCCTGGAAATTTGTCCATCATTGCTTATCTTCATCTGAAAACACACCATCCTAAACTCTGTGTTGATTTTTTGCTTCACTGGAACTTTGATTACATTCCTCAGATTAGGATTAAATTAAAAATAAATACATATATATATCTGATTTGATATATATAGAGATAAGTAAATCACTAAAATACAAATGCTTGCAGAGGGAAGTGGATTCCCCAAAAGAAAATGGAACCCATAAAAGCGTTGGAATCAGTGACATACTGAAAATTACCTGCACTTTGTTGAGCACTCATAGAGTCATTATGGTCATTAGACAATGGCAGAATAAGAACGAGAATCCAGTTCTAATGGCTATGTTCTACTGCAAAAATATAAATGATGCTAATATGATGAGGTAGATGTACATTATGTGTCCATTTCCCCAATTTTATCCCAAATACTCACAGCAAAGCCATTGTTTGCAAATTGGGAACACAAAGTCTATTTATCATTTAACGTTTTGATTTTAATCTTTATCTGACTGTCAGCTATGTGAAGGGGAAAGGGAACAGGTGGAAGAGATCCATTCTGATACAGAAACTCAAACTATGCATTTTATGCTTGTTTAGACCGAGAAATTGTATTTGGAGCAGAACAAATAAACAAGCTGGGAGATGTAGGCCAGCATTCATGGTTCGGTTCTTTTATATGTGGTAAATGGAAAAAGGGAAAAAATAAGAAGATGAAAAGACCTGTAGAAATGTTATTAAGCTAAAAATAAATGTATATCATCAAGATTGGCTATGAAATTAATTTTTCAAAAAACTAACCAACATTACCTACTTTTAACATTTTTCTTTCCCAGCATGCACAACTTATACACTTTCAACCGATACAAGCCTTTAAGCTACAATACCAAAAAGAGATTTCAACAGTTTTAATCCTCCTGATTGGTTTGGGCCAGAGTTTCTGAAATAATTAGATAACTTCATTATTTGGGTTGGTCTCTGACTTTTGCCCCCAGAGGCAGGACGGAGTGTTTGCTGCAGGCAGCTAAAATCCCTCTTACTGCTCCTTACCATCACATTGTAGCTGTCAGGCTCACATATAAACAGTGTGGTTCATTCAGAGGTATTCGAACATTAACGTTGAATTACTTTACAATTCTTTTGTAAGGTTTTCAAAATTGGAAAACAAATTAGAAAAATGATTTATTTTCAATTCATTTTCCTTTTTACATAGCTCTTTGTTTTTGGTTTCTCTTCTTTATTGTTTTCACCTTTAAAATCGTGTTCCATCTGCTGTAACTAGGAGGCAGTGCTGCTACGAGAATTCTCTTAGTCTGTTTTCCTAAACGCTTTTCTTGCTGGGCTGTAGATTGAGAAACATTCAGTTCATTAACAAGCTGCAAACCTTCCAGCTAAACACTGACTCCAAGATGCACACAGAAAGAAACAGGTATTATTACACGCTCTCCTACCGTATAGCCACAGAGAAGTGCTCATGTTTCTTCTTCTTTTTTCTTTTCCCTCAGCTGCATTAGTCTTTAAGAGGTTGCCTTCTGTTGACAGTTTATTTCTGGTTTTAATATGAAGCTTTCACAAGCTATAAATACAGTAACTTATTTGCTTTGACTTTGTAATCTAGACACATTCTGTAAATAAAGACACTTATTTGTTTATTTATAACATAATAAAAATTGTATTGCTGGAAAAAGCAGTCCAATGGTATCCATTCAGTGGGACAGGTTGGTGTGCTATTATGAATCACTCACAAGTCACTAAACACAAGCCACTGCTATACAGCAGCAGAAGAAGTGTTAACAGGAACTCTTCCTCTCAGACCCAAAAATAAATGAAGATAATCAAGTCTATATTTGCAGAAGTGACAGCTGGCTTTCAGCAGGTTTCAGTGATTTACTAATAGTAATACTGTTACTTTTTTGAATAACCCTTAAAGATGCAGTATGGAACTTTTATATAAAATACTTTTTCACATATTGAAGGGGTCACTCTGTCTGGACAGTATGGTGTGAGAGAGATAATTTGTGAAAAAAATTAGCTCCTCTGCCTTTTCCCCATGCTAATTAGAAATAACCAAACACGTTCCGGAGGCGGGGCTTAGTGCTGCCAGTTACAATCTCGTTTGGCACTGCTTGTCCCCCCTGCTGTCTGCTACAGCTTTTTTCCGTCAGCAGATCCTGTTATGAATGCTCAGGCTCGTTGGCATGGCCACCGATGATGACAGATTCTCCTGTAAGGGTAAGTTGGTGCATTTCTTCAGAAGGTGATAATAACACAGAGAGAAGGTGAAAGAGTTTGATCTTTTCACAGATTATCTGTTTCATAACATACCGTCATGACACAGTGACAGTTTTAACAAACATGTAAAAACATATTTGTCATTTAGTTGATGAGTGGTGGTGGTGACAATGAATGCAGTAAACCAAGGGAGGAGGCAAATGGTGGTTTTAATGATGAAAATAGTTCAACAGTCCAGACGAACAGGCAGCACAGTGAACAAGGCTAAGCTAGTCACTGGTAGCAACAGATCAAAAAACTAGACTGCATCCAAGATCTGCTGTCGACACAGGACTTAACCAGTACCACTGTGACCACAAACGACAGAATAACATACGACAAGACTTATGACAAGGATCCAACAAGAAACAGAGACAACAGGTGGACTTAAATACACAGGGAGACATTCAAGAGAAAACTAATCAAACTAACTAATCAAAGCATAGATTGGACTACACAGAGACACCACAAAACACATCTGTGAAATAAACACACAGGAAAACTCAAATCCTCACAATATTACATGCTATACCTTGAAATGAGTTTTAATTTAGAGCATCGTATTCAAAAAGGTGCTGGAGAATCTGATGACAGGACAACATTTAAGCATGCACTCTACAGATCAGGCTTTAATAGCAGAGTGACAAGAAGAAAAACATTCTGAAAACAAAATAAAACAATAGCAAGTCTGGAACAAGCAATGATATGATTTGCCTATCTGCAAAATGCTTCATCCTCCACATCAGCCTGAACACACCAGCCTCACAGAAAAGCATGGTGATTGTGTCATCATGTAGTGGGGGATGATTTTCTTCAGCAAGCTGGACAGAGTAGATCGGAAGACAAATCGAGATAAATTTGTCTAACAGGTTTTCCTGAAATAAAGGTAAAGACTATGGCAGGGTCCTCATTTAGGAAAACCATACAGCAGGAAAGTACCAGAGCATTGAGCAGCTTATAGTACTCACTCCAATTCAGTTAACATGTAATTTATGTAGCACATGAGCACATAATAGTCTGAGCTGACCAAATAACTTCATATAGGATCACAAATAGGTAGAAAATGAAATAAGAGGGGAAAAAAGTTTTGTTTCCATCAGTCTCAATTTGGTGTAAGACTCCATTCCAAATGTGAGCAACCTGAAACCAGAGAGCTTTACTCATTTTTAAATACATCGAGGACAAATGCAACATTATCATTTGTGCTTTTGTTTCTGATAGTGTTATCAAAATGTTATCAAAGAGAACAGTTTGGAAGATGCGGTGTACCAACAAGAGACAATTTGTAAATGTATGCTGCTCAGCAGGCCTCAATCACTGTGAAACATATTCCTGTCATTCACTGGAATTTGCTGAAGATTCACGAAACAGAAAAATGTCTATTTTATAATATTACTGCCAGGCTGCTGACAACAGGTTAACTTTAAAAGCCCATTATAAACAACTACAGAAAATACCATTGACTGAAAAAAGGGTTCTGCATTTGAGAGATCAACAAGGGAAGCTGATTTGTTTCATTATTTCCCCCGTATTGCTTGAAAATGTTGGTACCAGGTCCAGTGCAGACACATATCAATGCTGTTGGTGCTGCTAATGTATCCTTGACCAGTTCATTGTACTTTTATGTTGCAGTTAAAGTTAAATTATCTCTAGATACTGCTTGGAAAACTACTGAATATGAGCAGGATCGATTTTTCTTTAAATTAAAGAATGGACTACATGCAAATATGCGTATTTGTTTTCATTCCTTCAGAGATGAGCGAACACCAATCACCAGTGACAGATTGGGGCGGAATTTTTTCTCTGAATTTGGAACAACAGTTCATCTGTTTTCCAGAGTTTGGCAGTTTTAAAGGTCAATACTTCCTGAGTTCCTTTAGGAGTCCAGCTCCACTTTAATAGCTGATGCCAATTTCTTTACATAATAGACAGAAAGCAGTAGGACTCTCACAAAGCTGCCATTTGGACTCAGCTCTAATAAACCACATGATGGATTGTTGAATCGGTCAAGGATGAATGGACACTTTTCCACAGAGTCTATCATCTGCCACAAGATAAGCCCCCTGCAGTCTGGACACATTGTCCTGTCACATGCATGTTTTTCTGCAAAATGAACAACTGTGATCCTTCACAAGACTCTAATTTTGTAACAGTAACTGAAAATTACCTGAAATCCTCTAAATGATGAAGATTGTTCTAAGATTACAGCTCCACCAAATCTAGTACAACAGAAATGAAATTACATTTTCTTTAATTGCAGTTCTACCAGCCAGCCTCCTCACTGGATGTGGCTAACTCTGTATCCTGAAAAAAAGAGATGAAGTAAAAGAAGACATGGCTACAGGCTGTTATCCTACGAACACAGGGACATCCAGGGGAGAAGCAATGATAAATGTATTATTTGAGTGACAATTTCATGCTTCCGATTTACTTATAGACAAAAACGATATTATTTTGGATTCCTGAGGAAGGACCTTCATCGAAGTTGGTTCTCAAACAACTAGATGGGGGCGCTTAGGATTCACATTTCAAACAACAATGGAATACTGTCTACATATTGTGGTTTAGATAGTAGAACTTAAAAATCAAAAAAAAATTGTTCTCAGAAAAGTCTACATTTTTTCTCTGAGAGTTGTGCTAAAACTTTGAAGTAGTAGTTTGCCAGTTAAATGGTTTACAGATAGTGCACTATAAAGGAAGTAATATGGGCACTATAGCTAATATTAGCTGGGATTTTGCTAAATACATTGGCATAAGATTGTATTCTCAAAATATAAACTGTAATATGTCCATCTTGTGAAATGTTATCCCCTGAGATCTCACGTCAATAGTCCTTAGATATGAACAAAAATATCCAGCAGTGCTGAGGCTTCTACTGGATATAGTTGTCACACAGGCACACCTGCTAAATGGAAACAAACGCACCCAGCAAAACACTTTCATTCTATTGGTTAAGAGGTTGCTAGGCTACTAAAGCAGTTCCATGTTGTCTTAGCCAGTGGAGAGTCCGAGCAGAGACTTAAGGGTGAGTGCAAGGAGAAGTTCTGAATGCAATCATTACAAGTTTTGAGAAGAAAGACATGAAGTTCTGTTCTCAAAATAAAAATTTAAGCACAAGTATTAAAAGTTTTGAGAACAAAATATATGAAATGCTGCTTTTGGAAATGTGTGACGTATATCATTATGGCAGAAAAATCATCTGAACAGCAGCTTTGATCTTGAGCTTTGAGCTTTGATCTTCTGTCTTGCTTTAATTGTTCATGTTCCAGAATCTTCAGCTTCAAGTTGGTTTCATCTGTGCATTGCAACATATATCAAAGTTAAGAAATGCATGAATACAATAACTTCAATTATAGCTGAAGTGAGATTAAAAAATAACCCTAGGCTTTCTCCTAGCACCCGGATGTGCCAACAGCAGCAAATAATATTGATATGTATACAATCATGAAATTGTACACATATGTGTCTTGATAATGGAGGCAAGGTTCTGTGCCAACTCCCAAGAAAGCAGAACTTGTTTAATCTCATTGTGGTTGTAGAAAGAGACTAAACATGAACATTCACGTTTATGCTCAGTCTCATGGCATGGAGATTCACATCATCAACAGTATTAATAAACTGTTGTTGATCCTGTGACATTTTATGTGGAGAATTTTTTTAGCATCTTGCATTTTCTTTTCAGGGTGAACTTGCTTAGACAACCAGACCTTGTCACGTTGTTCAAAATGTCTTGCACTAGTAGAAACAATGTTTAAATCAGTGACAATTAAGCATAACTTTTAGGTGGAAATAAATGTGTGGGCTTTAATTATTAATATTTCACCTGATATATTATATTACTTTTTATTTATTATTTTCAAAAAGCATTAAAAATTTGTTCTACTTACATTTTTATTGTTTATATAACTTGAAGTTTTCAGAATATATGTAAATTGATTTTAAATATCAATATATTGAAATATATTAGGGAAATGCATGGTATTTTCATGTATTCATGCATTCTCTTTCTTTCATAATTCTACACATGTATTGCTCATGAAGCCACTGACAATTAATATACCAATAATGTCACTGTCAAACTTTTTATAATCTGCCTTTGTGAGGCTCTCTCATTGTCTTTGCTCAGATGAACTGTAGTGGATCTGCAAAATGCGCCTCATATCTGTATTACAGTTGCATCAAATATGTTTATGGTTAAACCTGGTAATACTTACTTGTTACTGTCTCGCTCTGCCTCATTCATTAGATCTATCAATAGGTAGTCAATGTGCCCTCTTGTTTTTTGGAGCCATGCACAAGCAGAAAGCTGTTGTTTGTTTTGCAGTGACTGCTGAAGGCACTTCCACTGTGAAATGTGATATAATAAGGTGTTCACGCTTCACATACCGGACATAGTAACAGTGTGCCTAGTGAGGGTTTTTCATTATTATTATTGATCTGTTGTCATTGTTACAATAAAACACAATTATGTTCAGAATATAGCATAATAGTTACTCTCATTCCTAATCAAATAGCTTTAGATCTTTTGCCAGTCAAGCTACAACTCACATATTTGTGTGTGTGCATGTGTGTGTGTGGTGGGGGGGGGTTTTAGTGTCAAATACTAAATGATAATTATCAATGCCCCAAGAAAAGGTATAACATTCCTTGAGTAAACAGTAAAGCAGAGCTGTCTTTACTAGTACTAGGACACTTCCAGCTCATGTTAAGTTTCCACTTTGTCACTGACACTCACAGATTCTATTTTCACTATCTGTCTTACGTCATTGTTTACATGGAAATTCTCACATTTTGGACAAAACTGTTTCTGCTGAAAGTAAACATCAAAATGTGTCAAAATGAGTGAAAAGCTTTGCTTTGAAAGAAGCATGTCAATAAAGCAGCAGAGAAACAGCCAATTGTGGAAACTGGGGCAGAACGTATTGAGTCTCAGAAGTTAAAGTTCTGATAATAATAAAAAAAAAGCTTTCAAATGACGTGGTTTGTTTTGCTGTTTTTTTCTCTGTGAAATTAGTGTTTGATGATAGAGTCATCCAATTACTGAAGAAGTTTACACCCACGGTACCCAGAGTATATTTTAATGAACTGAGCTAATAATAAATACCACTGGCTGCTTGGGTGCAACCTCTCAGTTGACCGTTATGGGATGCAGGCTCAGAATGCAAATTAATTTACAGCAGCTTCAAAAGAAGCTGTGAAAAAGCCCTTTGGTGTTGTGGATTGGTATGCTTTTAAAGCTCTTTAACCCTCTGCGGGGCTATATCAGAGTAGTTTGTCTTTGCCAAGAAGCTGGTCACGGCTGTGAGTGGGGTTGGCCCTTTTGGGGACAGATAATCGCCCCCTCTGGTATCATGCCTTATGCAGCTTGAGACCTTCTGTGGATAATACTGGTCCCTCTGCTCCACACTGATGTACTCTCTACCCTTTTTGCCTGCAAGCGGCAAAGATGCTTGCTTAAACAGAAACTTGCAGATTTGTGGCTCTTAGGGTATGTGTAAGATCAAAAATGATACCTTGCATTAAGCCCGCCACAATCACTCCATAACTCCATAATGTTTGTGCTGGGCAGTTCTACACCTTAGTACATCAAGGCTCAGAAAGAAGAGTAACCCAGGTAGCAAGCGACTTTAATTCAATGTATTAAAGTTGAATTTAAACAAGCTTTAAGAACAACCAATGCAAAGACATTAAAAATCACATTTGATTAGATTTCATGCAGATGCATTTTATTGTCTGAAACTATCAATGTGGCTTTGATGAAAATTGCTTTTGCTAAAATATATAAGAAAAATAAACTGCATTCACTTAGACATGTTGGGTTCACTAGGACACAAGTTTACAAGACAACTTTGTAAAACACAGTTCCATAAAGATGTTTAGAAAGTATCTCTGCTATGTTCATGAAATGTTATATAGAAGGAAATTTAACACAAGATTCAAAGTCGTGGTTGTTTATCATCAAATTACGAGCATAAAAGTTTAAATTGATATATTTTTTTCACTGCACGAAAACAAAATGATTATAATCATCATCACTGTTATTTGATACAAAATGACTTATTAAAAAGGACTGTTTTATTTACTGGTAACAGGCATATGATAATGCATGTTACCTTACATAGTGTCACCTATCGATGTACCTCGAGGTACCTGAATGTCACATGAAACCAGACACACTCCTGACACACTCCTGAAAAATCAATTAACAAGGTCATCTATAATTTAAAAGCATTGATTTCAAACTGCAGCTATGTTGCTTGTTAAAAGACTAACCTGAGCTGCAACCCACTGGGTAGAGTTTCTCTGTGAAATAGGTTGTCATGGAAATACTAAAACACAATGGAAAGAGCAACTTAAAATGCAAGTGACCAGATTTGTGAAAACACCGTGTTTTTAATGTAAGTAGATTTGTTTTAAACATTTGCCCATTAGCTTTTTATCTGTTATATGTCTGTGACATTCTTGGAGATGGTTTAGTATGTTAAGTGTATTTTGATGACATGTTTGTTATTGAGCCGAATTAAAAAAATACCACCGTATAATCCTTGTCTGAGGTGTCGTAGGTCAGAACAGCACCAATTAACTGTATGATGTTGGGAATAAATACATACATGGGGCAAACACACCTTCTGCTAACTCTGCTAAAGGCATTTCATTTCCATAAGGTATTACATTTATTAGTAGAAAAAAACTTGGAATAGAGTACATGTTCCCTCAGAGTCAATTTTATTTCAGGAGCAATTTTGAAGATTGTTACTATCTTCAAAATAGCTTTTTGAAGATTGTATCAAAACATGTAATACCTTCGTTTGCTAATGTTATCTCTGTCTGACATTAAACATTGTTTGATGATCTGAAACATTAAAAGTGGGACAAAAAAACTAATGGAATAGGTTATAAATATTTTCAGAGTTGACTCAAACTCTAACTAAATGTAAGAGTATGAGGCATTAGATCCAGTTCATATTATTTGTAAAAGCATGAAAAAACATATTTATAAATATATTTTGCCTTGAGAACTGCTAGTAACACTTTATTAGACGGGGTGTGCATAAGACTGACATGACACTGTCATAAATATGACATAACACATGTTATAAACATGAAGTGTGTTCATGAATGTTTATGACTGTTGTCATGAAGCGTCACTCGGTAAATAATGACACTTTTAATGTAAAGTTGCTCTAAAAGTAGCCTTGTAAGTCCATTAAAAGTGCCAACTTTGCATTATTTTAGAAATAGACATTTTAAAGCAAAGTTGTTACTTTTAATAGACTTTCCAGGCAACCTTTTAGAGCAACTTTCCATTAAAAGTGTCATTACTTATCCAATGACGCGTCATGACAACAGTCATAAACATTCATAAAGACTTTTTCATGTTCATGACAGGTGTTATGTCATGTTTATCACAGTGTCATGTCAGTCTTATGCACACAGTGTCAAGTAAAGTGTTACCGAACTGCTTTTATCATCCATGGTCTAAACTCAATCTTCCTCTGAGCTCTTGGACTTGACGGTGCCCTGCAGCTGCTCCAGATGTATCCATGAACAGAGTCTGGAGTTCCCTGACATCACTCCTCTTTTGGACTGATTTCTGGTACTTGTGAAGGCCAGATGAAATACTGACCCACTTAAGGATAGAACTGTGTATTTTATTACAGCAAAATACAATATATAAACTAATCACAAAGGGAAATATATCTGGGAAGAAACAAATCACTGCTGCTTTAATTACCATTCTCTCATTAAATCAATATAAAACAACTGGTCAGCATTATGTTTTCTTTGTAATTTCTGCTACAAATTAGTTGTGTAAATGTGTTTTGCAAGTAATTTACAGCATGAATTCTATTTTAAAGTAATGGTGTTGGTAATGGAGAGACAAATAAACCCAATGAATTGTCCTTTTGTGGAGTAGATGTACTGTACATTTAGCACAGATTCCAGCTCTAAAACTTTAATATCTGTAAAGAAACATACAAAACATCTGTGCCACCTGCAACTGCAGTGGGCTCCTGTATAAACCTCTACTGCACCATGAAATGCCTTTCAGTATGACATTGGGACTGTGCAACAATAAATTTACCTCCTTTCATCCACAAGAGCATTTAGAAGGAGGATTGCTGTCTTACCATGAAAATCTCACAGTATTGAAGCATAAAAGGCTCAGCGTGCAACAGAGAAAAATACACGCGTGCAGTTCAGGGGAGTAAGAAGCATTTTAAAGTTCTGTGGACATCATTTGCTTGAGTTGACAGACCTAAAAACAAAGCATACAAATGTTGATGAGTGCAGTGTCCTCATAGCTACACATTCAGTCTTCTGGGATCCGGGGCGGCCCTCTACGTGCCTGTAAGTGGATTTTCTGCAAGCTTCATTTTTGTGAGGGTTGTTTATTGGCAGCACTCACCGTCTCAGCAGTTCCAGCTGTGATAGATGAGCCAGGTGGCACACTCCATCCTCCAGTTGAGGAGGAAGAGAGGGAGAGAATTGCTGCTCCATCATTTCTCATGACCTTCCATGCCTGATTATGCTCCTGCGGATTCTGACCCGCTATTACTCTAATGAAGCAGCTTCGTCTGCATAACTGCACTTAATGATCACATTTCCTCATCAGTGTACAATGAAACACTGTATGTTTTTCTATTTTTTGCACAACCATCTTCATCAGCCAATGGCTTTATCTTTGTTGTGTGCCTATATGTGTGTGTTAACTAGCTGAGAGTGTGTGTAGAATCCCTGATGTGCTATCAGAAACACTGGCAGCAGCTACAAGATGTGATTAAGATGAAGAGCTAGAGAGAGGCGTGTTGGATGTCAGAGTGGTTGGGTTTTTTGCAGGTTCCCCCTGTGCTGCTGCTGCTGGTTTGAAGCTGGTCTGTGGGATCAGATAACTGGGAGGAAAAGAGAATCTGCCAATCATCCACAGCCACAGACGACACTCCAGTCTGCAGGACTGCCATACTTTGGAGGCCAAGACAATTTGGAGAACAGGAATTATTCCCTGGTGTGCTTTCTTTACGCTTTTCTTGAGGTGTTTTAAAAGTGTATTTTCACACACTTGTAAAAAAGACAAAACCTTTTCTCTTAACTAAATTAAATCAAACTAAAAAAAATCTTACTTATCCCATATCTCATATTTTAGGACAACTGTCATGTCATATTTTATACAACATTTATGTTATTGATGTGAGACGTTCCATTATTCTGCACCAGAAAAAGCCAGATGCAATAAATGTGGATGTAAACAAAGCCTGAAAAATTATGATTATGAACTTATGAAATACATCTGTGTCAGTGAAGTGCATTGCATCCTAATCTTTCCTTTATATACACATCCAGAGAGACTTCACTCCAGAAGTTGCAGTCAGAGCTCCACAAAAGTTTGTCACAAATAATTGTACTTTTTTATTAGTTTCCTTTGTCTTATGATTTTGTAATGATACCATTGATAAACTTTTATCTCGATCCATAAACAGTTGCATCCATTATTACTTCCATAAATAGTGTGCCACTCTGTGACATTATTATTAGTATGAACAAGCACACACCAAAAATTTATTTCAGCCAAAAATCGGAATTGAGCATCAAAACTTGCTGTGTGAACATAGCCTGAGTTAGGTTTAAACCACCTTGATTTCACACAGCGTTTAAGCTCTTAATTTATGTCCGAGCTTTGAAAATGTCCTTGTAATTTTCCATTCTTAATCAAACCATCTATGTTGCTAAGCATAATCAATCAATCAAGTCTATTTGTTTTGCTCATTTAAGCAGCAGGGCAGTTCAAAGTGCTTTACATAACAAAAGCAAAAAAGTACAGAATTATAAAGAAAACACCATGCAATCAACTGATCAAACATTACATTTTGAAGAGTGCCATCACCAAAATCAAACACATCACATATATTGGTCAATGTTCCATTTATTATGGTTCAAAAGCAAAGGTGAATTTTTAGTCTTGATTTAAAGGCACTCAATTTTTTCAGCTGTTTTGCAGTTTTCTGGAAGTTTGTTCCAGATTTGTCAGTCATAGAAGCCAAGTGCTGCTTTTCCATGTTTAGTTCTGGTCTGGATGGAGAGCAAACCAGAAGCAGAAGACCTGAGTGGTCTGGAAGGTTTATACAACACCAGCAGATCTTTAATGTGTTGTGGTGGTAAGCTCTTCAGTGATTTAAAAACTAACTACAATATTTTAAAGTCTATTCTCTGATCTCCAGGGAGCCAGAGGAAGGACTTTAAAACTCCGTGTTTTAAAGCTCTATCTTCCTGGTTTTACTCAAGCAGAGGCATTCTGGACCAGCTGCAAATGGAGGGCTGACTTTTAGGCAGACCTGTGAAGACACTGTAATCAATGCAACTAAAGATAAATGCATGTATGAGTTTCTCTAAATCTTCTGCAGACATTAGTCCTCTAATCCTAGAAATGTTCTTCAGGTGACAGAAGACTGACTTTCTAACTGTCTTCATGTTATTCTGAAGGTCCACGTCTGATTCCATCACTACACAGCCTAACTGCTAGTTTCCAGCTGTAATAACTGGAGCTGTGTGTTGACTCTTTAGGTCCAAAGATAATAACTTCCGTTTTGCTTTTGTTCAGCTGGAGAACATCCACACATTGATTTGTTCATAACTGTCCCCTTTGTGGCAAAAATACTCATATCACATGATATTTGGGTTGGCATTTTCCACCTTGCATGCAAAAATTTCGACAATCCAGTCTTAAATTTATCAGACCACGTAGGTCAAGCATTCAAAATTGAAGTAGTCTGCCCCTGTGCACAGTTGTATACTGCACACTAGCCTTTGATGTAACTTTTCCAAAAATAGCTTCCTCCTTTCTGAGGGGCCTTTCAGCCCATGTCTGTACATGATGGTTACAAGCAGTCTGTACATGTGCACTCCATAAGTGCATATAACCCAACACAAATTCCTCTTAATGTCTCCTGTCTCCTTCCTGAATGATATGATGGCTGATCTTCCCCATATCATTTACGCTTCATGTAAAAAAGAAATCAGACTCAGAGGCCCACAGTTCTCTTCCTGCTCCCTTGCACTTTTTTTCCCATACCCAAATGTTCTTTTAATTTCCAGACTCTAAAGAAGTGTTTGAGTGCAGGTGTGTCTGATCTGCAGCAGACCAACCAAGCCTTCCAACAGACATCTTCTGTTCAGGATGAGAACTCACACAGGAACATAAACTCATACCCACACACCAGGATCATGGCAGTTATGGATCTCTTCGTACAGAGTGCTCTTTACAAAAATCAGGTTCCAACTGTTTTAATAACAATAGCTACTATTATTATTACAGATGTTATTGTTGTTTTCTGTAAAATGCCTTGAGACATTTGTTGTGAAGCAATGCTATATAAATAACTGAATTGAATTAACATTATGTGTAACAAAACAATAACTTACTTTGGGTACTCAGTGCAACTCTTCCATTCCAGCAGAAAGCTTATCAGTGGTTCACAACTTAGTTCTGTGTTGTACATGGCAGCTTGTGACAAAATAAAGTCACCTTGTTTCAGTTTTATCTTCTGCTGGACATCTGGAGCACTTTATAATGGATGGCAGCTGCAGTGTTGGAAGCTATTCATAAGAGATGTCACAAATTCAAATGGAAGGGATAAATATTGCCAGAGATGAAATTACAGAGTATCAGTTTTACGTATTTCCAGTTAATTGAATGAATCTTTTAACTCTGTGGGACTTCATCACCATCTCTTTAAAAAAGTCGGAGTTTATTGGCCCGCTTCATTCTATCAATACTGTGCTGTTTGTTGTGCACTAATTATGAGGACTGGTGTTATCCTAATTTCCAGGCTGGAAGCAAAGAAACAAGAGAACCAATTGCCCAAGAGAAATAGGTTTAAAGAGAGGGTTACCTTTTGACTTACCCTCATTACATCACAAGATGGTCCCCGTGTTTGACCCAATTACTGCACACAAAAACTGTGACACTCTGCAAAGCCATAGAATTTAAAGTATTTTGTGAGAAATGTTTATTATAAAAAATTTTGTGCACACAGAATTAAAGCACTAAAGTCTTGGTTTTATTGGCTCTAGTGGCCTTTATTTAACAGTTAATAGACAGGAATGAGGGAAACGAGAGAGGGGGAAGACATGCAGCAAAGGTCGCCAGGCCGGGAATCGAACCTGGGACGGCCGCGTCGAGGACTAGGGCCTCCGTATGTGGGTGTGCTAAACCCCTGCGCCACCACAGCACCCCCAGCACTGAAGTCTTTTTAAATGACAGACTCACAGACTCTTTAAAACCTGCAAACACTGTGTTCTTTTTAATTTATTTTATTAAAACCTTTGGCAACTCACCATGCCTATCCTTGTTATCGCCAGTAACTTTAATCAAAACTGTGATCATGAACTGGCTTCTTTATCCACAGAGAACAAATTGAGGCTGCACTAATGATTAATGACAGGGTTTCATTTTCACATAACAGGCCCTGTCAATGCAGAGCAGTGAACTGCCACCTGATTAGTCAGAGAGTCACCATGGATCAAAAAACTAAAAAGAACTAAATGTAAAATGAAAAGGAAGAATGCCTCTCAGGTTATAAATATGAAAATCTTTAGACATACAGTGGCTTGCAAAAGTATTCATACCCCTTTAACATTTACATATTTTATCAAATTCACTCTTTAGTGGCTTTAGAACGACTACCAAAGTTTAGTTGTATGTGACGGAGGAGCCGTCACGATCTGACAGCTAATTACGTGTCCGCATTTTCATACTCACAACCATTCATTTTGTTGCAGTCTACACATACCCGGTACATCGTGGGTGCACACACGGTGTCCCGGCCCAACTTGTTTGCTTGTTTGTTTTTTTTGCAGTACCAAACATTTTCCCGGCGAATCACGGCGGAGTGATCTCGAATTACAGCGTGTTTGTTAAATTGAGTATTATTTATTTTGATTACATGTTTAGTTAGTTATTTATCTTTTCCCCTTTATATTATTTATTATTACTTAGTTTACTTTAAGAGGTTATTTGAGTTAGCAGCAATTGTTTAGTAGTTTTTGCTCATTTAGTCTTTCTGTGGAGGAGCCTGTGGTTTTAAAAGCAGGGCTCTGCACTGCATTTGGCAGTCGGTGGTTAGACTCGCGGAAAGTCACATCAGAAGTGAAGGACTCAAAACTGAAGGTACTGCTGCAGCTTGTTAACATACTAGATGTCTTCTGTTCATGTTGTGCATCTTTGTCCTGGTTCACCTGAAAAGGAAAAACTCTGAAGAAAACCTCAATAAAAACATGCGTTAAAGTGATATCCGGCTTCGGCTGTCATTAATTTGACTAGGTCATAATAAGAACCCCGTCACATTGTATTCTTCTAAAATTGAATTCATATTTTGTTTGTGTAAATCAACTAAAGAACGGGAAGTATTGTGATCCAGTAACTAGAAAAACGAGTGCACGTCTGTACGTTTTTAACTAACACGTTGAACATGTCGAGAGGAAACAAAAATGTTATTGAGCAATGATTCAGTCCTGCCAGCAGCGGAATTTGTATAGCAATCCACAAAACCCAGCTTCTATTTTAATATTCCACTTCTTCTTGTCAGCAATTTAATTTGCATATTAGTTAAATATTTAGCTTCCATCCTAAATATTTATTTTGGAGCTAAACATTTGTTAGAAAATTAAGTATTTGTTTAGGAACAAAATATTTATTTTGCAAACTAAATATTTATCCAAAAGTTAAATATTAGCAGGTGACTTAAATATTTAGTTTGGATCTCAGACCTGTACAGGATGCTTTGATACAAAAGACCATTTTTATTTTTTACTCATTTACTACAGCGTAATCTCACTTCAAAATGAACCTCGTGTATTTGTGTGTTGCCTTTTGTTGAGAATAAATAATTCTGTGTTTTCTTTCTATCTCTGTTGCTAGTTGCTAAGCTAAAAGAAATGACAGGATACTAGGAACTAGGCAACGCCCTCTTTGGGGTGTAACTTAGAGGCTAACAGACGAGATCACATGCTCCCATTGGGTGTCATTTTTGTCTGTTAGCTCTTAAAGGTAGCAGGTCATAATCAGTGGTGCAAAAAGTGAGCATGCACTATATGCAACTCAAAGGGGCGCTGCACTAGAGGGGGTGCAAAAACAAAGTGAGGATATTTTTTCCAGTCGGCATTTCTGTATTTTGTATTCAGTCATAGAGGAACGACACTGAATAGGTGCCCTTCGAGAATGTGCTGAGGTGTTTTTTTTTTCTTTGAATAGTAGTGCACTCGACAAGAGCGAACTAAAGATGAAAAAAAACAGAAAATGGAAGAGGGGGAGGGATAAAGATATTGGAGGGATGAAGAAAATACCACTTTGAAAGGCCGTAATGTCAGTGTATCTACAGGAGAGTTGTAAATATTAAGGTTAGCTTAGGATAGCCTAAAATGAGTTGGAGGTGGAGTTTAATGAGGTTAGTTAGTAAAAAGTAATTGTCTTCAGCATGGAAGCAGCTGAAGAGACAGCTCAAACTCACACCACCTGTGGGTGGTGTGAGGCTGGGGGGAAAAAAGGGGAGGAAATTGATCTCATGACCAAATTGTACTTTTCACTCCATAAGAACCTGGTGACGTCCCACCTGACTAGTCTGGATGGTTCTTGAGAAAATACCACAAAAAGCTGGAGTCCAGAACTTGAGAGTGTAGTGATGAATTAGATATAAGGTTCAATAAAACATGGAGTCAACATTTCGGATTCATCTTTTAAAGGGAGTGAGTAAGTATCAAGTCATGGCCACAAAAAGTGCTTCTGAACAATGATGTGATTATGGTCTGGATGATAAGCAAGACATGATGAGTGACACTATTGGAGGACCTCGAACAGTCAGTTGCTACAGGAAATCAGAAAATGTGGCGGCCTGGACACATCGTCAGTCCATCGCAGGCAACTTTACAGTGATTCAATTAATTGCCAGTATATATTTTTGTGACCAATGTTCAGTTTTTTCCTGTGAGCAGCACCCAGATTCTTTGATTTACACTTATTGAGAGGATAAATGATTAAAACCTTTAGCTCGTTGTCTCCTCTCTCGTTCCCCGGGTCGAGGGTTTCCCTGTGCATAAGGGCAGTTCACACCATTCACGGTTCTACTTCAAACATATGCAGAGTTTATTCAGACAAACAAATGCATCAAATCACACCAATAACACACCAGAATCATCAGAAACAGAAGAGCGCCGGCGCCACAGCAACCAACGATCTGATTCATTATTTTAGCTCCGAAACATTTAAAAGGAAGGTGTGTCTCTTTTCTAATTTATGCAGTCTGGGAGGTTCCCTCCTCCTTAATTAGAATAAGTTTCAAATTTCAAAGGGAAGTTACTCCAAATGTTTTATGACTGTCGTTGCTGGGCTGCTGAGTCCTGAGACAAGCAGCATTTCACACCTCTGTGTGAGATCCTAGAATCTCTCCAGGTGTCCTCTCCCTCAAACACATAACAAAAGGCCCCAACCCTGATATGGGTTCAGGAAACAGTTATCTCTACTCAGACCCCCTCCTTTTGTCCCACCAAGTGGCACATCAAGTAAAACAGACTTTTGCTGCAAACTTAAAGTGACACAGAGCTGCTGGAGGAAGATAATTCAGAACTCTTTCCTGGTCCATTAAATTACACCACTGCTTTTGGATCTTAGTATTAACACATTTATCTTCCAAAACTCTTTTATCATATTCCTGAGCAGTTTTAATACTACAACATTAATCTCCTATTATTTTGATTATAATGCATTAACACACACCCAAGTTAGTATGATTTTGACACTAATTAGTACTATTAAAACGAAACTACAAATTAGACTAATTTTATCAAGACATGCACATTATGTCTAAGAAAGATGTTCTGCTGATCAGACTGTTGATTGAGCCAAATCTAACTAAATGTTAACTTAATTTTGAGTCCTATTCAAGATAATGTTGATCTATCAAATATTTAAACATGTGCTTAAAGTTAAAACTAGCATAATTGGATTATCATTTTCAACAAACTCTATTGAATATTACACGACTGACTGTCGTGACAGTGTCTATCTTTTAAATAGATTGTGTGACTTATCACATGGCAATGCAGTTAAAAATGAACAGTTCACCTTCCAATAGTATTGCAATTATTAGGAGAACAATATCATATTAACTTATTGCCTGAAGATTAGGAAATATATATTTTTAAATCCCTTAGAATTAGTAAGACGATACTTAATTTAATTGAATTTAGCTATATTCATTATACTCAAAACAATGTGTTTTTATTCCTCTGCACAACAGTGCATTTTCATGTATGTCTTACTTTGTGGTTACAAAGTGGAAAAAAAAATAAATAAAAAAAATAGGATGAGGTATTAAAACATCCAAAACATAGTAAAGTTCTGTCAAAGTACTGTTTTAAGATTTTGTTTCTCTTTCAAACCCAATTCTTTCATATTCAATGTGAATTTCAGCCAAGGCTTTATACTCTGCTTCTTGCTCTAATACCTTTCTGGATAAAGCAGATGAAAGCTACTAAATTAGTTCACAGAAATCTTGAGACATTGTAAGTGGGAATGTCTTCAGTACAAAATCTTTATCAGGAGAATCTCCATGCTCTTGTGCCACTGGGAACTCTGCTGGTAGTTGTGTTAAGTAAGCCCACCATAATCAGCAGGAGACCAAACAGCTGCTGTAACCAGATTAACACAGAAACAGAACGTGACTCCTCTGCTGCTAAATTGGATTAGTAATTGCAAGTTTTACAGTAGCAAGGAAAGAATATGAATGCACTAAGTTCTTAACTCTCAGAGTGGCCTCACTGGATTAACTGGTAAATATGGCCGACAAAACGGAAGCTGACAGCTTCCTCTTTCAGCTCATTCACAATGAACCCTCGTCCACCACCAGTCACACTACTCTTTGGTCTGCTGAGAGAGACGTTATGTTTTTCTTCATCATTTGCTTCCACTATTGTCAGTTTCTAAATGTAGACTGGCTGAATTCAGTTAAGTTGTGAGGAACACCCAAATAGAACTCGAAGTATCTATAAAAACATAGTACATGATATTTCAGCAAACAGTGGCTAATTTAATGAATTAGCTTAACTACATTTGTAATTCACTTTAGCACTGATTTTCTCATTTGGACAATATTTGAAACAGCTGTGGGAAGCAATTACTAATAAAGATGATAATTTACTGCTGCTATAAGATATTATCATGAGTTGATAAACAGCAATGGAGGACCAGTGATGCAGAAGTAGGGTTGAAAGTGTACTGCATATAGTGTTCTGCTGAAGCATCACAGCAAAAGTAGAGGCCTGAAAAGTGGTATGTTTAACTCTAGTTAAATTAATAGAAAGTGTCTTCACAAAGAACTTTCTCATTTCAGTTAATCTACAAGGATTTAATGCAATATGTTTAGCTGAGAAAGTTTAAAATATTCCACTATTAATATTTTATAAATAAAATATTAATATTTTCTACAGATACAATTCACATGAACTTCCAAATGTCATGGAGCTAAGAATAGATCATAGAGTGCAGAGATATTTATGGAATGGGTTTCCAGCCGCCACATTCAGACTTCAATGACCATTCAGAATTCAAAGCTTTATATGCAGTGATGTAAAGCATTGCACCAATGCACTCTGAAGCATCTCAGTGGAGGTGATCAGTTGAGTAAGTGAAAAAGTGATTGTGGAAGTGAAGGTAAGCTAACTCGAGCAGAGACTGTCATGTTGTTATCTACTCATCGAACCCACATGCGGAATCAAACAGACGACAGAATAGAGTGTTAGTGAGTTTTAACATTTTGGTATAGATTTTGGGTAGCCAGCTCCAAGGGGTCGGGAACCGTGCCGGCGTCTCTGGAGGTTGGTGACTGAGAGAGTTCCGCAGTGAGGACGAGAAGTGCGGCTGAGGGAACGGAGAGGGTGAGGAGGCTTCGGTGGAGGGCGGACAGGCTGCCTCCAGCTCTAGTGGAGATGGCAGCTGCGGCGGCTGCTGACCAGGGGATCCAAGGGATGCAAGGCCTGGAAGGAGGCACACAAAGAATCACAAAATATCCTCAATAAGGTAACACAAGCGATGCTACGAGGCCTGAAGTACCATAACTGGCAAACACTCTGGCACTGAAGTGTCGGCAGCCTCCCACAGATTTACTCCTCCGAGCTGATTCGATCACCGACAGGTGTGCTGGATCCAGGTACTAAGCCACGCCCACCGGCCGGGTCAGCCTCCTCTGCACCCCCTAGTGGAGAAACAACAGAACACCCTCCACTCCAGATCCCCACAGAGAGGAAGTCTTTTCCTGAGCAAAGAGTGGTGAACATTGGGCAAGGAAGATGATAAGAAGAGCAATTAGGTCTTCGTTCAAAGGTGTCAGAGAAGGGACACATCTAAATGTTGCAGGGCTCTGGTCCTTCAAGATTAGCGCTTGAGAACAATGCTCTAAGGAGTACATCAAAACATAGTGTGAAAATTATTTGACAGACAATTAAAGGTGTACCCTCAAAACTATATTTATTATTTCTAAAAATATGATAGACGATGAAGAATATCTTATAACATGAAAGACTATTGACTTTAGTTTAGGAAGTAGTTAGTAAATCAAAAATTACTGAAATAAATATGATAAGTAGAAACAGGGAAAATAAATACAATGTAAATAAAGACAAAAATACTGCAATATCACACTGACAATGCATTTTCCCTTTTTCTGTTGGATAGCTGTTAAATAAAGCCTGCTAGGACAAAACAATTCTCTAAAAGACCAAACATGAAAACAGCCTTTGTATTTTTTCTCTATACTTCTTGTTAGAATGTTAGGTCAACTTACAAATGCAAAAACAAGGGAAATAATGGTGGTTTAATGTAGCATATAAATAATTTTAATCATGAATATTTAGTGGAAAACAAACATTTTCTGCAAAACTACACACCTCAATGCTGACAGAAAATGATGGGACACCTGTGAATGTACATCTGTTGGTGCTAGAGAGGATCTGGACATCCTGGAGGTGTAGGTGGACATGTGGAGGTGTTGGTGTGTGCAGTGGTGGGTGTGAAACACAGACTGACAGAAACACAAAGATATTTTAGGAACACACTGACTCATGGAATGCCATCAGCACAGCTGTAGCTTGAAGTGTCTTCTTGACATTTTCAAATTATTACCACAGCCCCTGCCCACTTTTAATTGTCCATTTTTCATGTTTGTAAAACTCCAGAATTCTGCCGTTTTGCATTCAGACTGCTCATGCACAATCGCATTACTCTGGATTTTAACTGAATGTTGCAACCTCAAGTTGGAAAGGAGAAAGGTGTCCCTCAGGATTTTTCCTGGCTGAATATCCTTTGATCCTCTGTTAAAGAAACACAACTCTTAGCAAAAAAGCCTTTGAAACAGGGGTCGGGTTCTTTGTTGTATTTTGAGACAATAGATTGCAGGGAGGTAACACTCTTCTAAGGAAATCCATAAATATCATTTAATTGTGGTTAATCTTCATTGAAAAATAATTAATGACATGATCGTTTGATGGCAACACAAGCAGTACGTCACCTGAAGGACATTGTGCTTTTTTTTTAAACTTGATATACAAGTTTAAAAAAAGTGGACAGGTCACCAAGACGTTTTCTGCGTGAGAGGACAATACAAACACATTTATATGTGTTAAGCAGAAGTCGGTAGAGTACGAATGACTTATACTCATTTGAGAATAGCACTAGTCAATATACAGTTCAGGTTTTAAATGGATTAGCTGCATTCAGGGCAACAACAACTCTTGGATAGAAACTGTTTTTTAGTCATTTTGTTTTTGTCTTTATTGCCTTGAAGCACCTCCCTGGGTCAGAAGTTTGAAGAGGTGGTGGCCTCTTCAAACTCCAGAGTCTGAAGAGGCGACCTCCAGAGGTGTCCACTTTGACCCCTTGAATCATCAAGGGGTCCTTGATGATTCTGCGGGCTCTCTGGAGGCAGCGGGTCCTGTAGATCTCCTCTAGAGATGGAAGAAATCAGCTAATTAGTGTCTGGGCAGTGTTTATGACCCTCTGGAGCTGCTTCTTCTTTGCCGCAAAGAAGCTTCAGAACCACAGCGAGATGCCATGGCTCAACACCCACTCCACAGAGCAGGGATAGAAGACCTCAGTTCTCAGACTGTTCTCCTTGAGAATCCTCAGGAAGTACAGTCTCTGCTGTGCCTTCTTCGGGACTGATGTGGAGTTAGCGTTCCAAGTCAGATTTGCACTTATTTAGGTGCCCAGGAACTTGAAATCTGGCACCATCTCCACTTTCTTCCCATTCATAATGATGGGCTGAATGTTACACCCTGTGAAGCCAACAATCAGTTCCTTTGTGAGGATCTAGGTTTCTTTGTATGTATTCTGGTTAATTTATTGTCATGTCTTGCCCTTGATTGTATCCAGCTGTCTCTTATTCCCTGATTATCCCGTATATTTACTCTCAACTGTGTCATTTGTTCCCCGCTGGATCCTTGTCATTGTTTAACCTTTCCGAGTCTCTCGTTCTCTGGTTCTCATCCTGTTGGACCTGGCTCTGCCAACTGGTTTTTAGACTTTATTGAGCACATTATTTCACTTTATCTTGGATCTTACCGCATTTGTCCTAATCACAATCAACCACTTCATCACACCTCCATTTGAGGTGTTCAAATGGAGGTTATTGGGTGCACAGGTCATTCCACCTCCAATCTGTATGAAGTGGGGCTACAATCATGGGAGTAGAGGGTGCAGAGTAGTGGGCTTAGCACACAGCCTTATGGAAAGCCGGTGCTTGTGCTCAGAGCTGAGGATAGGTGGAATCCTACTCTCTGCTGGATCAGCAAGTCCATGATCCAGCAGTAGATGTTGTAGGGAAGATACAGGTTCTCTAGTTTCCTCACCAGTCTGCTTGGAATGATGGTGTTAAAAGCCGAGCTGAAGAGCAGCCTTAAGTAATTCCTTTGCTGTGTCAGCGTGGTGTGCAGAGCGATAGTGATGGCATCTTCTGTATGCCACTGCACGAAAATGTGAAATAGCATATTTTACGCACAAGTTGGCATGTATAAAAATGAGATTGCCGAGAAAGTTTGCGTAAATATTTGCAGACTTTTTACCTGACATTAAAATGTGCGAAAGCTACAAAAACAGTTTTTGTGGACAATAAATTACAAATGCCAAAACTCACCTAAATACACTATGATCTGATTCTATTCCGTGTTAGACCAAGAAATATCAAACCCAAATTTTTTTCATGATTAATAATTTTTTTAACCTTAATGATGAAGTTGAGGGCTGCACAGTGGCGCAGTTGGTAGAGCTGCTGCCTTGCAGCAAGAAGGTTATGGGTTCAATTCCCGGCCCCGGTCTTTCTGCATGGAGTTTGCATGTTGTCCCTGTGCAGGCGTGGCTTCTCTCCGGGTACTCCGGCTTCCTCCCCTAGTCCAAAAACATGACTGTCAGATTAATTGACCTTTCCAAATTCTCCCTAGGTGTGAGTGTGTGTGTGCATGGTTTTTGTCTTGTCTTGTGTGCCCTGCGACAGACTGGCGACCTGTCCAGGGGTTTACCCTGCTCTGCCTGTCGTGACCAAGACTGGCGACTCCAAAGTGGGTGCCACTTACGCAAAAATAACTGACCTCAAGGACTAGGACAAATGGTGTAGGAACTATCAATCCAACAAAGGTGCACCATTTTTTTATGGGGACCTTCCTGGACTCAAACGGTTTGTTGGACCATTTTTAATGGTGCGTTGGATGGTTGTTGACGTTGAATTTATCTCAAGTGGTCTACTACGTCCAACTACATTGTTTGTGTGACATAGCTACATCATGAATGGTTTATATAACCATGATTGAAGTGGTTTGATTTTCAACTTAATCTGGGCTGACTGTCTGTTGTGCGATTGGACCTAGGCTGTATAACTCGTTTCTTTAAACATTCGAACTATCAGTTTACTGTGATTAGTTCATCACTGCCAGGATGCAGAAGAACCTCTATCGTGATTGCAGAACATATTGTAATGGCATAAGGCCGAAAAAGAATATGTTGTTTTCCGTGAGCATCAAGGACAATGTCCTCTGAGAGGATGTGGCTGCAATAATCTTCGTCACCTGACACATATAAACCTGCTTTATCACTGGCCTTTTCAAACACAGTGTCCAAATCTGGCCTATCGCAGCTGTGAACAAAGCTGAATCAGATAGCTCTGGCTGGCTGTTAGTGATTCATTACACAAACCTGTCATGCTTATCATTGAAGACAAAAAAAATGTCCATGTTTTCTCAGGATTTACCTGATGTGGACTGAAACATTTCCCAGACTGCAGAATGTAATGCTTTTCTTGAAACATGTAGATCACAACTGAGACACCAGTAGGATTTTAGGTTAACAGCTTTTTCAGGAGCTGCTGAGGTTATCCAGTATAAGACAATGGGTCATTAAAATCTAGTCGCTGCTTCCACCATTCACCCCAAGCCACCACCCAGAAAAAAAGTGGTGGATTTGAATGGAAGAGAAGCACAGAAATATTTCATCACCTTTGCAATGACAGAACGCTGCACTAGAAGTTACAGGTTTCTTAAGCCTGAACTGAAAGTTATATAAATTATAGTGTAGAGAATTAACCGTTCTCCATGCCAAATTCTTGATGTATGAGGCTAAAGAAGAGTCAATGAGTTGTATTCATGAATTCCATTTATTAATACCAAAATACAGCTGGTCCACTATGACCAGGGGTGCAACTGCATACTTTCTGAAGTGTATGCAAACACGTCATCGGCGCCCCCTCCCCAGGATCAATATGTCCTGTGAGAGGTTTGACTGACAGACCGGCCCACCAAGTCAGGTCTGAATGTTTACAGTTAATACTCACCCCACTCTAGCCAAGTCAGTGACTTTCTGGCTATATTTAGCAACATTTCAGACAAAAAAATCTTAATATCAGCCAAAATCAAAATCGGCTGGTCAGGATTCTTAAAGATCAGTAAGCAGGGATCGGCCAGAAAGCTGCAATCAGTGCAGCCCAACTTAAGATGGAATACATACACACATATTCATGACATCCATCCATTTTCTATACACTCTTATCCCTAGTGGGGTCGGGAGGATGCTGGTGCCTATCTCCAGCTAATGTTCTGGGCGAGAGGCGGGTCACCCTGAACAGGTCGCCAGTCTGTCGCAACATATTCATGACATGCTGTGATTAAGATTTCTCTTAAGCGTTACTCCAATAGCTAAAAATGTAATTTATACCAGGTGAGTCTTTCTCCCATGAGAATATGGATTGGAAATGGACTGGTCCTGAGCCTTTAAATGATTTTAACAGAAGTTTCACATAACTTAGAAGTTGATGTAAAAATAATGGTTTTAGCCACAAAATGATTATGCTCAGCAGCAAAAACATATCCCCGACTACAGCATAGAGAAGCTCATCGATGTAGCCTGATGTAAAAACATTTTGCTAAACAATGTCAAACATTGAGAAGTTTTAATTATTGTTATCAAATGTTATTCAACACGACATTTTCAAGCCAAAAATACCTCAGAAATATACTAAGCCAACTATGAGAATCAACTCATTTAAAGTTGATTCTTTAAAGTTCAACTTTAAACTTATTTAATTTTCTATTAGCAGCTTTACAAATCTTTTATATTACCTTACCAAGGCACATTAAAACAAACCTTTATCTTGGCTTTTTTCTATTCTTGTTCTTTCTTTTTTCCCTCCCTGAAGGATTAGTCCTTCTTGAGACATTGTTTTGCCTACTTAACATCTGACCGTAACTTTGGACGTTTGGATGCGCACTGCTCAATGCACCGCAGCTCATGATACCAGCGAAGCGTGCAGTACCTACCGCGGCCACCAGGGACCCCCAAGAGCAATTTCTTTTTTTTCTATCCATAAAATAATGATTTCTCCATACATTATGAAATATATATTACGGTAAAAGCAAATCACTTCAAAGTTAAATTGTGTGTTTTTGATATTATAATGACAGAAATTATTACTAACAAAAAAAAAAAAAAATCAGCTCCACTGACGGGGCCCCCTCAAGGTGGTAAAAATAAAAATGGAGGAAATCTATAAGTAGTCAGATAGTATTTCACAGCACTGGAGAAGTGGATTTTTAAAGCAGACAGAAATAAATAAATAAATCAACATCCTTATTAACAATAAACAAATGAGTTATTACTGGTGGTAATTGGATTATCATAACAATAATAATTGTTATTATTAATAATAACAATTATTATTTTTATTGTGAGAGCTTGTTTTGCTCTCAGATGAGAGCAAAGCAAGTATGAACTTACATTAAACACCATGTTTATTAAGCCAAAGGTCAAAACTAATTTGGAAATATTTTTTTCAGTTAGAGTTGATTTGTTAAACTCTTGCTGATGGATTAAGAATGTAATTTTTAATACCCCAAAAGAAAAAAGTACTGAACATCTGCATAAGATTTTTCTGGATTTATTTATTCCCTTTATTTTTTTTTTGAACATGTTATTTTGTGAACAATGACCTCATACTTATTTATTTATCTTATTCTTTAAAACATAAATGTTCAGTTTAAGAATTTATTCATTTTTCCAGTAGTTTGTTTGATCATAGTTAATAACATAAATATGTTTTTGATGAGTATGAAAGTAATTCATTTAGAAGCATCTTTGTTTGCATGTTCAATAGATAACCCAGATATCTTTTTTTCCCCTTTTTCCTTTAGAAAATGGTTATAAGAACTAAATTAAAACCAACCTATTATTACTATTGGAAATTATATCAGTTTACAAAATACTACCTAAACATGGTAAGTCATTCAGATATTGAAAATGATTTAACATCTTTTTGTGACTATTGAGAAATGACCTTGTTCAAAGCCCGCACAGTCGCAGGCGCCAGCCCTTTCCAACACTCAATGTTGACTAGTAATGAAGAGGATCACAAGGGGGCATTCACTCTGACATTGGAGCTGGGGCCTTGCAGCAGTATTTAAATGTCTGGGGTATCTACAAGATATTTATAGTACAAGAATGCCTATTTGTGAAGGTCATTAGCAGTGCAATGTCATGATTATGTTATAGCTGAGAATCATGGGTTTTGCCCAAGGCACAAGCAACAATTTGGTGACCTTGATAGAGAGGGTGACTGTGAAACCAAGTTTAAATTGTTCTTCGGTTGGAAGGGGTTATGCACTAAAACTTTCTATTTTCATTCTTCAGGTGGATATGCAGTGAGGGTAACATATTCCATAGAATGGTCTGCATCATTACCATTTACAGTAATCTAAGAGCTACAGGTGCTAATGTGACAGAAAAAAGTATTGAAGTTTTTATGATAAGCTGTATATAGCATATACACAGTTCCACAAGGTGTTTGCTAATTGATTAGATGGCAAGGTTCAGATCACTACGTCTACGTGAAAGTATAATTCAGGTAGAGCAAACCTCTGACAAAAAGTTATATGGTGAAGGTAGTGAAACTCGTCGTGTTCCCTGAGAATTTGGTGAGGCATTTTTGTCTTATCAGTGTTGGAAATGATAATTAAATTAAGCTAGTTTTAACTTTAAGCACAAGTTTAAAATTAGACAGGTCAACACTGCCTTGAGTTGGCCTCAATTTTAAGTTAGATTAATATTCATGGCTTAATCAACATAATCTGATCAGTAGAAGATAATTGTACCAGTTCTTAGATCCAAATCAGCCTTATTGATATTCTGGGTGAGAGGACAACTCTGAACCATCAGCCTCCTGTTGTTCTTGGTTTGCAGTAAACATCTGTACTAGGACAACAGGCAGACGCAATGCGTCTCCGTATTGGTCTCTGTATTTGTCCATTTTTCTGTTTCTTTCAGGTGATTGATGTTGTCTTGTGGTTTTGAGATTCTGATGATTCTGGTATTTTATTGGTGTGATTTGATGCATTTGTTTGTCTGAATAAACTCTGGATATGTTTGAAGTAGAACAGTGAATGTTGTGAACTGCCCTTACGCACGGAGGAACCCTCGACCCGGGAACTAGAGAGGAGACAACGAGTTACAGGTTTTAAATAATTATCCACTCAGTATCAGCCAACAAAGACAGACAACAAAAAAATTTACATTTTCACTCTGTGAAATTATTTTCAGGAAACCACAGAAAAATTGTTGTTAGGGTTATCATATATAATCTGCTGCACCTTTTCTGGGCTTTTGACCCAGAGCGTCCAGACATAACATGAGGTTGTGCTGGAATGTGTGCTACTTAGCATCTATTTTATTATTATATTTTTCTTAATCTTCCAAATATCTGACCAGCCATGTTTTATGTCATTGTGTTGATGCATCCTTCTCAGCAGAGTTGTATCAGATGCAATTTACATTTGCAGAATGCAGGTGAGTAATTACTGAATGGCAAAGTAACTGTCTGGTTACAGGTTTCATAAAGTAATGATGCTATAACATGATATGAAGCACAAAGGAATCTAATTTTTTTTTTTATTTCCCTTATTTAACCAGGTAGAAACCCCATTGAGATCCAGATCTCATTTTCAAGAACGCACAAGCAATTGGCATAACACTTTCCCTTTAAGATAAATTTGTTTGTTTTGATAATGTCTGTATTTAAATAATTAGGTCTGACAGTTTATTTTTCAATTTGTTTACCACTTGTTGGCCAAACAATTATATCATGACTTTCTTCTGAAATACCTTGGTCACGATCTCAGGCAATTTTTTAAATATATTTTTTACTTTGCATTATGAAGTCACAATGTTAAACAAAATTGCTTTTCCAGCACTGAAAGTTTTTCACATTTTTCCTAAATAAATTTCTGATCTGGGATGTTCAACTACCAACATTTTTTTTTCTGTTTACCGTTTATGTTAATTTCAGGTTTTTCCCCCTTATGAATGGCAGGGGTATTTAGTTCCAGTCCTCCAGGGCCAAGTTGTTACAACTTTTAGATGCTCTCTGCTTCAACACACCTGAATCAAATAAATAGGTCATTAGCAGGACTTGACTACATACACTTACAAGAGGTAAGTCATTTAAATAAAGTGACTAACAGTGTTCTTTATTTATGAACACTTAGTAGAATGTGGCAAAAAAGATAATCACATCAGGCTTTTATTGGTTCCTATTCAGTGCATACTTTCTGGAGATATTTTTTACTGTCATTTTTATGCAGTCCCATGCTTGCAGGCTCATAACTGCATAAGGATGGATGGCCACAGCAGAGTCCTGTTATCTGGGATGTATTTTTACTTTACTGTGGTCTGCAAACTACGTCAGTCATCGTGTCTCTTGGAAGTAGGATGACATCAGATGTTTAACAGTGTGAAAAAATGTTGATTGCTCAAAATCTCCCTACCACAAACCTTAATAAGTTAAGCTGAATGTTATCTCCAAAGGAAGAAACTCCATTGCAAGAAGCTCAAGTCTTCGTCTGGCTGTTAGAGCTGTGCTAATTGGAACACAAGCTTTCTTCCAGTAATGGAACTGCTGGGACTGTTGTGTATTTGCAGAAAATTGTATCTAAAACCTTATCTGACATGTTAAGGTTTTAAATACCTTAACATGTCAGATTACTGTATTCTGTTATATATACATACAACCTAACATACAACCAAGATCTCAAACATTTTGGATTGAACTTTATCAATTCAGCATTGAAAAAATTTAACCAAATTAGCAACAGTGAACAGCAAAATATTGATAAATGCAATACCTTAATCCTTTTGTAAGAACTAAATAAAAAAAAACTGTTTGAGATTTACCAGAAAGTCTACACTCTCTTCTTTTCAGGATGTCTTTATTTTTGGCGCCCTCCTATCAGCCAGTTTCCCTCCTCTTATATCAGGAATGAAGAATTATAAATACACACTAGGTGTTGGAAATCAGTTTGGTGACTGACTTTGATTTGTCAGGCTTAGGTTATAAAAGTTGGAAAAAGACCGATCGTCTTGGCGTTTAAAATAACAGCAAACAGCGTAAGAAGACCTCCACACAAGACCTCGTTTATTTATTCATTTTACTCATTTATTATTGCTTCTTTTTTAAACAGCAGCTGCCGATTAAACTGAATGTTACAATCTTGACATGATTATATGAGCTGTTTTACCGAGAATCGATCAGAAGCGCCGTGGAAATGGTCAGATCCGCCGGATCCGCCTCTCTGGCTGCAATGCGCGCTCCCGACACAGGGGGGCAGATTTTCACGGGGAACAGAATTTCGCACAAGACCGGCGCACGTTAGTTCAGTTGCTATGAAAACTACGTTAATGCTAAATTAATTCTTAAATCAATTTAAGAATTAACATAACATAACACAGTAAAACGATTATGCTGCACTCACGAAACAGACAAGACTCCTCCTTCAGTTTCGGCAACTTTATTTGCCCCACGCTGTGTGTATTTTTTTGGGATTTGTTCTCGGAAGCAGCGGGGCACAGACACACAGAAAACCGTAACAATGTTTCCCACTGACCAACTGACACTTCCGCAATCAGAACCAATCACTGACGTAGCACGCAGCTCAGCGTCTGCAATGCTTCCGCGGCTGAACAAAAACAACTGGGCAGATATAATAAATAAATGAGTAGAGTGTTCATTTAAATAAAATACTTCTAGGATGCAACACCTGTAGGAATTTTTAATTTCCAGCAGGTGTCAGTATTCAGTGACACAGTATCAACACAGTATCGCTATGGGTTGAAATGCTTCATGACGCCTCATCTACCCATCACTAGGTAACGTGGTGAGAACCTAGGTGGAGGTCAGAGAGGTAAGCACTAAGAAATCTACAAAAAACTGGGGTTAACACAGTGAAACAACTGTGTGGCTTGGAGTACCGTTATAGGTGAGCAGTCAGGTGTCGAAGGTCTGATGTCCCACTCCTCTTAAAGCCTGGAAGATGACAGATTGTCTGCAGGTGAGAGTGATAATTAGCAGGTCTGCCCTCTGTTGACATTAGCTCCAAAGCTCCATCTGGTGGAGAACCTAAAGAGATGGAAGGAGATGGAAACCCCACACAAAACCCTAAAAAAATAAGACATACTGTTATAACCAAGTTAACATGAATAGTAATTTAACAGATGATGCCACAAGAAAGAGGAGGGGTATAAAAATAAATTCATACTGATACTCCTTTGAACATGGAGATATACTTTACTACTGTTCTTTTGTTTTGTTTGCTTTTGTTTTAAATGTATTTAGTTTGGATGTAACTTTGTTCATTCTTTTTTTTATTACACTTCGATGAAAAATAAATTCAAAGTAAGTCTTGATTGTCTGTTTTAGGGCGGGGCAATAAAACAATAACGATAGCTGCTGCAATAGTCTCAGTGAAAGGAAAGAATGATCATTTCACTGAACTTTGATCGAGAACTGCGTGGCATTGTGAGGGACGGGGGCAGTCTAAATGCTTTATTTTATTTTATATTATTCTCACAACATAGTCCTCTATGAAAAATAAAATCTTCCCTCCTAACTTCAGGCTTCACCTTCATTGGGGGATCCAATTTTTTAAAAATAAAAAAAGTTTGCATCGCTTTTTCTTTCTTTTTTAAGTGATTGTTTCCTTTCTCCAAGAATTTGAGTACATCATATGTGTGATATACTGGCTCATGGAAATGAAAAGGCTGACTGTAGTGGTTTCAGCTGGATTGTTTCAATCATGGTAAATGGATTTTCTAAATGCCAAAGTAGCTTCTGTATAGATTTGGCTTCCCAGAGAGAAGAGCAAACTCATTTAGTTGGAATATAGCCGAGTGCCTCTATAAAATCAAGCAAAGCAAGCTAAGAGGAAAGGTTGATTTCACCAAGTGCATAGAACTGCATAGATAGCACAGCTATGCTAAATACATTAGTGGAAGTGAACAAAGCTAATGACTCTTTAAAAGAGGAATGTGATGAAATATTCTGTATTGAGGAAATAAAATGGGTAATCAGTAACCTTAAATCTATCAAGCCACCAAGCAATGATGGCTTGACAGGAGAATTTTATCACAAATTCTTGGCTGAAATTTCAGAATTTCTTCTTGTAGTTTATAATAAATCCATTAACACTGAAGAACTGCCCCCATTAATGAAACAGGGTCTTATCACTCTGACTCCTAAACCAAATAAAGACAATTTAATAATAGATAATCAGCATGGTATCACTTTATTAAACAATGACTATTTTAGTTAAATAGGCCTCCATTTTAGCTAAAAGACTGAAAAGTGGTTTAATCAATATTATATGTAAATCTCAAAATGGTGTCATGCCTGTACGCAACATTTCTGATAATATTCGATTAGTGCTAAACTTAGTTGATTATAAAGATCTTATCCCTGGTGATACAATTATTCTGTTCTTAGATTATCAAAAGACTTTTGAAACACAAAAGTCACAATTTCATTGATGACACACTGTCTTTTCATTTTACTTTGGTAAGTTTTTTATTAAAGCCTTTAAGACACTTTACAAAACGTCTTTGTGGCACATCTAGTCGATTTAATATTAATAAAGGGGTTTGTCAGGGTTGTCCGGCCTCTCCTTACATTTTTCTGCTTGTAGGCCTAAACTATTTAATTAGGCAGCTCGTTTGGGGGAATTAAAATATTTGATGAATAACTTAACATTTCACAACTTGCTGAAGATACAACAGTATTTTAAAGTAATTCTAATGAAATTCCTGTAGCTCTGTCTGCTGCAGCTAAACTCTCAAGCATTTCATGATTGAAACTTAATCTAAAAAAAATTTGAAATCCTTCCCTTATATACAACTGCTGTTACTAAAATTTGTGGTACCTCTGTAAAAGACACTGTAACTTCCCTAGGAGTTAAAATCTCCACAGATCACAATAACATAGGTAACAATTTTACTCCTGTTTGTGAATCTTTTAAAAAGAAATTTAACGGTTGGTTAGCCAGGGATTTAACTATTTATGGTAGAGTACTATTAAGCAAAGCAGAAGGAATGTCAAGGGCATCATATCTTTTTTCATTGCTAGATGTTAGAAAATCGCTCTGTTCTGATCTGGAATCAATTGTCTTCAAGTTTCTAAGGAAAGTAATGGCTCCTAAAATAAATAAGAACATCTGTTCTCTCAAACTCTTTTGCTGAATAGGTTTAGATGTTTTGACATTTACTGTCTTTAATCAAATATTAAAAATTAACTGGATTAAGAGTTTTCTAAAAAATCTAAATTCCATGTGGAATATTTCCCAAATCATCTGTTCCGTAAACTAGGTGGTCTAAAGTCTTGCTTAGTTGGAAAACTTCCCGTCAAATTAATTACATTTCATCAGCAGGTTCTGTTATGTGGAGTCTCCTGTATAAACACGACTTTTCTCCTCATTACAGCGTCATATGGAACCATATGATGGAATCATATCATCGTTATAAATCACTTATAATGATTTATAAACAAATCATTATAAGTGGGTTGATAAAAATATTAATTTGATAAACCAGTTACTCGAAAGTAATTGTGAGTGGTAAACCTATGAGCATTTTATGAACAATATTGACATATATAATATATATAATATATATAATAAAAATCATTTTAATTGGTCATTAAATCTGTTCCTTACTGTTTACATTTCTTAGAACAAAACATACATCTAAACGAACTGAACCTCCAGAACTCAATTTCAATCAAAGGAACCAATGTAAGGCATAAGTCATTTACAAACAGCTTTATTAGAGCTTGCATAGAAACTTTCTCTACTCCCATAAGCAAATGCAGATGAGGTTATTTAAGCAAAAAACTGTGGAGTGCAATCTTTTTATTGCCTCATAAATGTATACCTGCTAATATGATCAAAGAATTTTACTTAAAACTCTACCTAGACATTATTCAGTTAAAGATAGCATTTGGAGAGAAAATGCTCTCTTCAGGGAAAAAGTATTGAACATCTATTTGTGGAGAGTTTTTTGTAATATTTTGGTCGGATTTGCAAAAACTCCAAAAAAAATAAAAAAAATTGGAAAAAACATTGTTTTATCAAATTTATCAGTATTGCTCATCTTTAACAATTCTACCTTTTCATTAGATAAAATATATATAGAAAATGTCATTTGAATCCAGGCAAAAAATTATGTCCACAAGATAAAATGAAGACAAAAATCTCCTCTTTTGATCATTTTAAAGAAACTGAAATGTATACTGATGCTGAAAAACCTAACTTTAATAATAAGAAATTTGTAAAAACATTAACTCTTCTCCAGAAATTTTACTTTATCTCATAAGCAGATCCATAGACCCTTTATTATATGTAGTTGAATATATATTTGGCACTTTTATAAAAATTACACATTGTTTTACTTGACCAATTTATGTATATATTAATTTAACTTGTATAACGTGCAAATATACTGACGTACGAAATCCTATTAACAATGTGGGTAAATTAATGAATGCTGGTTTAATGCTGATTCAATGCCTAAAATGTTTCTCATATATAATGATGGTTAAAAGCAAAAAACTCTCTAACTATCTACTCAAGCCTTTTTAACTTAGTAAAAATACTGATGGCATTTCTTACATGCGTATTTATAAATGTGTAAGGTCCACAGGGGCCATTATCTGAAAAGAGAAAGAACATAATTTTACTTTGTAGAGTCACCAGAAATAACCAGTTCAAATGATTTCTGTTGATGATGAGACATTGAGTAGATTTTGAAGATTTAATGTACAATGAAGAAACAAAAGCTTACAACAAAACCCCATGGATAACACATGGAACAAAAAACATGTGAAAACAAAAGCACAATGAGCATTACCAGTTGGACAGGCTCTAACAGGCTCTAACAGGATTAAAAAGGAGGAACCAGCAAGGAGGAATGAGAAAGAGGTGGTTTAAATACTGGGAATGCTGGAACAATGGAACGGGCTATAGGTGTGATGGGAGAGAGCAAATGCAGCCTGAGGAGAGGGAGAGTGAGAGAATGGCACAAGGGGCGAGTGACAGTACACAACAGGGGAACTAGGAAAATGAATGGAATGTTGAAGAATGACTAGAGTCACCAAGAAAAACTAGACACAAGAAATAAACATAAACTAGAATCTATAAGGATGAACTGAACTAAAGTAAAACAGAAACAAGACTGATCTACAAAAAAACAAAAAAAACTGAGAAATACAGAATAACTAAACCCAAAAATATCTCAGATAGAGAGGAAATCTTCAAGTCAAAATATCATTTCAGTGAGCTTTAGCTCTCTTAAACCAATAAGTATACATTCAACCATCATGGCCTCCATGAACTCTCCGAGCAGGACTCTATGGTGAATGAAAAGGCATACTGGTAATGTCAAAGTAGCCCTAATTAATAGAATTACAGTAGTAATGCAAACTCAACATTAGCCATAACAGTTAGACTTTTTTCCCCTTAAATGAGTTTTTGTGACTCATTTTGAAACTTGAGAATACTGATGAGGTCAATCATCAGGTGTGAAATGCTCCGTCAACAGTCCTTCAATGCAAACAGCAGCACTGGTGAGAGCTGGCTACTAGAGTTATGCTGGCAGCAACCAGTGGAAACAGGATTCACTCTCACACTACGCACACGCTGCCAGAGCTCAACACATTTATTGCTAAATCATGACTTTAAAATCAAATAATGTTTTTCTGTATAAACGTTGCTGTTCCACCATTACTGTATTTCAAAACATTTTAATACTGCATAATCTCAACAGGATGTAGTTCAATGTCCACTGGATATAAAATGGTGTGAACATCATACCCAAAATTCTGTCACAACAAAATTGAACATGAGAACATCATGATGCTGGGCTGTTTGTTCTGTAAGAAGCAGACTAAATGTAAGATTAATGTAAGAATATGCCTAGAAATTCTTGATAAAAAATCTGAAGATGAAAGAGAAACTTCAGCTAAGATCATTATCTCAAACACAACCAAGAACACTGTTAGTTTCAAGGAAAGGTACCAGAAGGGCCCAAAACCTGATTTAAATCTTATTGGAAAATCTGTTGAAAGGGCTGAAGGCCTTCAGAACCTTCAACGTTTGCGACAGTTTACTTGAAAGAATCATGCATTGTCAATGCCTGAAAATAGGTTTTACATTCATTGGAAGCAGTTATCACCGTCAAAGGCTTTTCTACCAAGTGTTAAATACATTTTAGTAAGAGTGTAGAATACTAATTCCCTGTGCCATTCTATCTATTACACATAACTTGTTTTATGAACTAATTTGTTTTGATTAATTTCTATGTGTTGTACAAGTGTTATAACCAACATCTGGTGTGAATGTCATATAAATAGTAAAAAATATATTTACTCAGAAAAAAATGTATGTGATCAGTACTTATGTTCTCTGTTGTAATTAGCAGATATAATGATGGCTTTAACAGTTCACATCTTCTCCAAGTAGAACTGAGAAAGAAAAGTGTTGGTTTATATTTTCGTATTCCAGTATCCAAAGATGCAGAGAGTGAAAGAACACTTTCAAGTTGATCCCATTCAGGAATGTTCTGTTGAATAAGTTGACAAATTCTAGTATGTTCAAGTACTTCTTCAATAACTGCTAAATACATTTTGTAATAATGGTCGTTACAATGATTACAGCGATCAAATTCTTGTCTTTTTTTTGGAGTGGGGTGGTAAATATAGCGAAAATGTTACTGAGTTGGCAAACAGTGAGGTTATTGCACATGTGCAGACGTGACATGGTGCACTATCTGTCAGCAACCCTCAACTCCCAACACCAAGCCTCCAGGGAAAACACTGTTCCCATATGACGCATACAACATCCTCAACTCAACTCAACATGTTAACAGAATAGTAATGAAGCCTAAAGCTTTGTCTTTTACCGGCATGAAAATATAGAAAGCAGTTGAGATTCAGTATACTGGCTGGTGTATTGAAACTATGGCTATCATTTCAGAGAACAGAGTAATGTTCCAATCCGATCCAACTAAGTGAATATGAGCAGCACATTTTCAGGTGTTGTGTCAGGTACAGTAGAATGTTGTCTAACCTGTGGCCCAGCAGCGCTGAATGGTGTGAGGCTTGAGAATATAACAGCTTTCCAGGTGTTGAAGCAGTCATCAACATGTACGTGGTGCTGAAAAAAGCTCTGAGTAACAGGGATTTAAAAGTCCATCGAAACACAACATTGGTGTAAAGGCCATTGCTTTTCATGCCATTTGCCTTTGCTTTTTTCTGTTTCTAAAAGCAACAATGATTTTCCATTTCTACATCTGTGTAGCAGAGAATAATAAATCTAAGATTTTTTTTTCATTTTAGGATGAGTGGTCAGACTGCTCCTCTATATAAAGACCTTTCAGAGAAAAAATATTTGTGTAAGCTATGGTTGAATGCTTTATGGACATGAATGGTGAGACGTTTCCATTTAGACCAAATGGGACCGATGTTTCAAAGGGGGCGTTTGGGCTCACTATTTTCATCTGTCTGCGGTGGTATTGAGCAATGCTTCACTGGTGTTTTTTCTCTCTGTTGATTGGGAACACTATCCGCTCATCTATTCCACAGCATGAAACAACTCAATTCTGGATGAACATGTCGGGGTCTCAGTTACACTTCTTAGTTTCATAAAGATACATTTAGATTCTAAAGTTTGGGATACACTTTGACTAAATGTGTAGATAGGCTCTGCTGCACTCTAATAATTACTTTGTGAAAAGGTCTCACTTGAAAAAGGCACACTGTAAAAAAAATTGGCTCTAGTTTACGGTAAAATACTGGCAGCTATGGTTGCCAGAACTTTACCATAATTACACATAAGCCTGAAGGAACACAGGCATATTTTTTTTAAAGCAGCAACTTTGAACCTGAACAGTCAGCTGAACTTGAACTCTGACAATTACCAGTGCTGCCCTACTTTTAAGCTATGGGGCTTTTTGTGCTTCCTCATGCTTCAGAAGCAAAAAGCCCAAAACATAATCTCCCCCATTACTTTGTCTCTGTGTGACACTAACAACAGTAAACACACATAATATACTTGGGAAATAAATACAGAATAAAGTAAAAAAGTTTGTACATTAGAATGGATTAAAATGTTCAGATACTTGAATAGCATATTTCTATAAGAAAAATGCCAGAGAATATTGACCACTAGCATAAGCTAAAGTTAATGTTAGCCACAAAGTTTAAAGAAAGTAAAACTCACGTTGTATCTGTGAAAGGTTTTAAGATGTAATGAGGTGTACATCTTAAAACCTTTCTCCACCGTTCTTGTTGGGGCTTTGGACTGATGTACATCATTAATTGTTACCTAGGGCTAGCCCTGCAAGCCCCTTGTGTAAAATGCCATTTTCAATGGACCTGTGAGAAACAAATAATACTGATCATCTGCCCATCAAGAAAAATGGTTAGTCTTAGTTTAGTTTTTTATTTTGAAAGACCAGAGCATGGGGGCGTGGCTTCCACACCAACCTGCAGCCATACCTGTCTCGTCTCTGGACAACCAAGATGGCCTCCATTGCGCTGCGCTATCAGCAGCGGCAAATAGAGTTGAGAGAGAGAGCACTATTAATTTGTTACCAAAAGTTGTTTAAAGATGCTTTTAGGCTATCAATTTTTAGGCTATAAAGTAGCCCTCAAAGCTTCATCTATCCACTCAGTTCATCCAAACTTAGGCTTCTTTGACATGTGCTCCAGAGTTTTTGGAGCAGCGTAGCTTGGCTGACAGCGCCAGGCGGCTAATGGCTCAGCGTGTGGATGAACTGTGTTTTCCCCGCTAACCGCGGCCAAATTTTGGCAAGTCACTTTGTTGTTTTCCGCTGCCTGTTATCGGTTCGTAGCGACTCAAAGTGTGATATGAAGTGTTTGTAGGCTCTATGTACCATTTGATACATACACCGAAATATAATATTCTTTCTAGGGATTTCGATACTTCTGAAGATATTATCTTCTGAACTTTGCCCAAGGTTTTCTTCCAATTCCAGTTACTAATATTCCCTTCATTGTGGATTTTTTTTTAGTTTGTAAATTCATATTATTTTTGTGTGTGTGAAATATATCCTTCCCTTTGATTGGCTTCTTACGTGCAGTGTGAACTTTTTTTAATAATTATTTTTATTGTTTCATACAGGTGGCTCTTAGGTGGAGAGGCCTGAGCTCCATGTTTAGATGCACTTTTGTTTTGTGCACTAAAATCCTCAAATTGGGTAACGAGCCCATTATCCGATTTCTAATTTTGGTTTCATAAACGAAAAACAAGAAAACAAGTCTATTTTAGTTTTTTTCATTTTTCATTTCAAACGAAAAAACTAACTCCCTGGAAATACATGGACCAAAGAGCCCACATCAGCTGTTCGTTATGTCTGCTCTAAACTGCTTCCTCAGCAATGGTCAACTTTTTCTGCCGGCCAGAGCGTCAACCACTGGTGCATATGGCACTGATCGCCCTCTGCTGGCGAAACTCTTTATACAATATAATATAGTATGATTAAGAAGGCTGGTGATCATTTGTAAATGGGTTAAGACCTCAGTGAGAGATCTTTATGATTATTCTCATCTGCTCCTTAGAAATGGGAATGTAATTAAGACCAATGTTAATTAAGTTTGGTATAGGTGAAGGAGCTGAATGCTGCTGTTGTTTCAACTGGTGTGAAGTGGTGTGTCTCAGCAGTGATTAATCATGTGAGTCCTGGGGTCCCTCTGTAAACAGGGAGAAGGACACCTTGGGTTTGCGCTGATACAGGTACAGTGGAGGAAAAAGCTGCTCTGAGCAGGTGGGGAAAAAATAGCTTTGGGCCTGTTCCGCCCCATGGGGTTCTTTTTCAAAAGTGAGAGCCTGATTGGGTTCCAGCTTCCTCACAGAAATGTCAAGCAGAGGGCATTTGAAGAATTAATTTAAACACAAGTGCAGGGTGTATCCTTAGGGACCAAGGTGATGTAATTACATGTTTTCCCATTTTTCATATGCAGACATCAGGTATCCCTCTTAGTAAGCTTTGAGAATGTAAACTCTTAAATCTTCCTTCAACTTACAGTAACAACAAAATCTCTCCCCAGGGGAAACAGAAGCAGATAATTGTATTGGGGTTTTTTGTTATTTTTGTTCAAGTCTATTCTTAAGTATATCTCCAGCCAGGTGTGAACAGTGCTGTTTATTTGTCCCATCTGTTAGGACAAATAACCGATACACACTGCAAGGTGGAGCTCTGCTATACAAACACAGAAACAAATCTGGCTTTTCCAAAACAGCAGAAATCTGATACCAGCGGGAGAGAACACAAGATAATACCCTTCCAGAGCAGCCTTAGGGGATCAAATATGGGAATTTTGTTAGAAACAATGTTTTCTTTTATTTCTTCAATAAGCCTGGATACATTTTTTCCTCTCCAAGAAACCATCCATATAAATACAACATCTTTAGGGTTGAAATGTTTGTTGAAGGAAAAGTGTCAGAAGACAAAGCTTTTTTCAAAGAAAAATACTCCTGAAAGATGATTGGCATTCATATTTTACTCTCCTGGATCATAACCAGGATGTATACAGAGATTCAAATGCAAAAAGAAGAAACCAGAGCTATAAAACAAGAGTTCTTAAAATCCAATTTTATGATTGAATGACATATTATTAGACTTACTGTGTGATTTCTTTAGATAGAAGCATGACTCTTTTTAGTGAACCTTGATGCCTTTTAGCCTTTGAAGGAACACTCCATGAGAAGTCTTTTCAGTGTTGATGAAATATACTTTTAATACCAATACGCAATATGTCCCTAAAATAACTATATAGTCATGTAACACAAATAGCTCCTCAACAAAGTGGCACCTTAAACTACAGAAAACAGGAAGATGTTTGCTCGAGATTTTTTTTGGCTCCGCCTCTTTCCTCATCCTCCTCCTCTGACGAATCCCCCTGAATAGCTAATTCTCCTTCTCCTGTCACAGTCAAATTTGTGATAACAACAGCTATGATAGTCAGTAAGTTTGGCACCTTTTGCTGCGTTCACCTGAACCCTTTTTGATCTTTTTTCTCACAGCTTCTCTGCACCTCCTGTCCCCTTGCAATTTGGTGCTTTATCCATTTCAACTCAGTTCCCTCCAACTCCTGTCAGCTCAAATTGCAAGATTTGATCATCTTAATCAGAGGAGAAGGAAGGAGCAGAAAAAGGAGGGCTGAGATATTTCACTGATGCAGCATGGTCCACGGAGGGACGATTTTCTCCAAGAATAATTCCTTTTTTGATGAAGGGAAGCCCACGACAATATCCTCACATAGCCAGCCAGGGTTTGATGCTCCTACAAAACCCAAAGGTACATTAAAGATAAAAACTGCCAGATCATGAGTGAGAGTCCTTCTCTGTGCTGTATGGAAACATCTTCAATGGGATCGCCTTATCATTCATTGTTCCATTATTTTGGAAGTCACTTGGTATCTCCTTTATAAAGCTTGTGTGTGCATAATCTGACCAGCTGATTGTAAAAGACTTTTACATTGTCTTGTAAAAGTATTCATACGTTTTGAACTTTTCCATATTTTGTCATATTACAATCACAAACATAAATATATTTAATTTGAATTTAATGTGAAAAATCATGACAACGTGGTACACAATTGTGAAGTAGAAAGAAAATTATTCATAATTCAAAACATTTTTTACAAATTAAAAACTGAAAAGTGCAGTGTGCAAAAGTAGTCAGGCCCCTGAGTTAATACTTTATGAAACCTCGTTTTGCTGCAGTTATGGCTGCTAGTCTTCAGGGTCTCTATCAGCTTAGGTCATCCAGTTTCCAAACATCTTTCCACATATTCTGGATTGGGTTTAGGTTTGGACGTTGACTAAGCCATTCTAACTCATGAATATATTTTGTTTTAAACAAGTCCTTTATACCCTGGCTTTATTTTTAGGCTGGTTCTCCTGCTGGAAGGTGAAGCTCTGCCCCAGTCTCAATTTTTTTTCAGACTCCAACAGGTTTTCTTACAACATTGTCCATCCATCTTCTCATCAACTCTGACCATCTTTTCTGTTTCTGATGCATGAAGATCCAACCATTATATTTGACAGTGAGGATTGTGTGTTCAGAGTGATGTGCAGCATTAGTTCTCTGCCATTCATAGTGTTTTGCATTTAGATCAAAAAATTGGTTGTAATGTGACAATATTTAAAAAAGTTCAAGTGGTATGAATACTTTTGCAAGTAATTGTATTTATTTAAATACATCTTAACATTAATGAGGTTGCATTGATCATTTACTACTGAGTGGGAGTGTGGAGGCCACGGCATGAGGGTGTACATATACTTTTAATATGAATCCAACACAGTCTTTTGTTATATGATGTTTGGTATTTCCTTGCAAGGTCCAAACTGAGACAAAATGAAGACATTTTTTGTGTGAGCTGGAGATTGCCTGTACAATCCACCTGACTTTTCACTTAGACACCAGTGAAAAAATGTTTGCTCTGGTCCCAAGCATTTTGGTCCTGTAACCCTCAAGATGTTTTATCAATGTTTGTTGTCTTATTGCATGTAACCTCTGCAGTAACAGATTATTGCTAGAGGCCTTGCTTGTGCAGGTTAACAGTTCTACCAGGTTCAAAAACAGAAAGACTTTTTGCTTTTGCCATCAGGGGGGTTGTGGAGGCTTAGTAGATGACAGAAAATGGCAAAAAAGACATATCTATGCATAGATTTGTACTTTTGGGGATATTATATTGAAGATTTGATGATCTCATACACAATATTTTAAAGTTCAAATTAAGTGCGCCTGTTTTAATTGTTAGATCCCTTGCTACTGTTTCTTCTTTTGACATTTTGAGTCTCTACATACATCCTGGTTATGATCCCCAACATTTGAGTACTTCTGATGTTTTCGTCACTTTATCTCAAGTTGTGCAGAGCTCATTGCTGTGATGAGCTAACACTTTGGAACATCCTAAAACCTGTGGCCAAAGCTGTAAAAGTCAATCCAGTGTGAAGTCTTCATCACCTGCCTGCAGGAGGCCACAGTGATCGAACTGCATCAGAACAGAGCTCCAGATGTAGTCAAGAAAGAGGTGGGTGAAGGTCTGCCTGTCTCTCTCCAGCTTTGCAAGTGCAAACCTACTGGGAGTGTGACACGTTGAAGCTGTCAGCTCAACCAGGTGAAGCTAATGCTCATCAGGATCAATGATTTGTTGACCTATGAAACAGATTTCAGCTGCATCATAAACTACTGCTTCATTTGGGAGGAAAAACACCAGCTCTGGACTAGAGTATTTCACAGCATCAGAAACTCAGAGATTCAACTTTTTTTGTCTCCTTAGTCATGTTGGTTCAGCATACATCATCAATAGGGGCTGTGTTAATTACCTGTGTTGATTGAATTTGTGCTCAATCATACATGCTCTTACTTACCTGGTAAAGCGCAACAGAGCACACCATACAGGGGTGGGATTTCAGGATGGCTGGGAAGGCGGCACAGCCCTGCCTGGGCCTAAAGGGGGTCAGAATAGGAGGCAGGATAGGACATGTTTGGGGATAACTCATCACCAATGTAATCATCAGACAGTTAACAGATTGCAAACTAGGTGGAGCATTTTTATAGATTAAGTTAATATGTGTGGTGCTTTATATAAGCATAAAAGTGGAGCAGCAAAGTGAAAAGGAAAGAAAAAACAGAGCTAGGAATTAATACATTTAGGTATTCAGTCAAGCATTATTATTTTAACATTGTGATGGTACCAAAATACCATTTGGATCAATTTTAAAATGATCGTGTGGACTATGTTACTGAAGACCGCTGTTCTAGTTTGACAGAAAGGCCTAAACTATTTCATAGGTATTATTATCAAGTCAAGCCATATTAGTTGTAACATACTTAATAACATGCTAATAAGATACATTTTATTATCTTCAATACAAATCATTCCTTTTCTTTTGATAGTCGTTAAGCTTCCTTTGCGCTAATGGTTGAAAAGGAAATTGTCCTTTCAAAACAAAAGCATTACAACTCAAACAGGAAATTGACCATAGGTAAAACTAATTTATGATATAGGTCTTATACTTATCTAAATTATTAGTAAGTCAGCTGTACATGTCACCAACCTGTATCACCCTGGTACACATGTCACCGGATGTGATGTGTGAACAGTGGCAAGGTATAAGTTCTAATTCTAAAATGTTTGCTGAAATCTTGCTGATCTTCACCCTGAACTGTTGCTGCTAGAGCCAGTTTGCGGGCTAGTATAACAGAGTTAGTATGGTATAGAATTCCAATTGTCATTACTTTTTATTTGGGTTTATACATAATGGGTGAACCATCACCCCTTCTTGCTGGTTGGCTGTGATACGTGTAGTAGACACAGGAATCTTGTGCAAGTTCATGAGAGACAAGCACAAGGCAGGTTCACTCTGGTAAAATGTTGGGTATCATCCTTTATATTATAATTGGCTAAGTGTATTTAGATCAACCAGAATGTTTATGAGTTGCGTATGGTATGCTAATGCAACTTATTAACATACAATATAAGTGTGTCTGCTAGCTTGATGTTGATGTAAAATGCTATTCCTTGTAAGGTGCTGTGAGTCCTGACTGGTACATATTCTGTTCCCTTCAAATAAATAGTGTCTTATCCCATCCTGTCGCCTGGCCCTTATTCACACAATATAGAGAGGAATTATATGAGCAAAAAAAAAAATGAAAATAAATAACAAAACAGAATTATTATTTGGACTGGCCACATCTGCAACCTGTTTCTAGTTCTCAGTCACTCCTTGCTGGTTCCTCTCATTAAATCCCATTACTTCTCTATTTCATGCTGCTGGCTTTTTGTTCCTGGTTCTTGTGTTTTTTGTTTCTGCTCTGCCTCCCTATGTTCTCTGTGATTTTTTTTCTCCTCCTATTTTTTATTAAAACTTCAAAATCAACTCAACACCTGTGCCTGCTGCCTTTGGGTCCATCAACATAACAGCAACACAACATCTTAAAACTGGTAAGTGTGTCTAATGCTGATGCAGTAAAACTGCTTCCCCTCACCTCTTTAATTAATCATTGCTTATATACATTTAAACTTTGTTTTGCAGTTTGAATGCACAAGCAGAGATTCTTCATTCATCATTTAATTCTTACAAATGTGTCTTTGTTTACCTTCAAAGCATGATTGATGGTGTCCCCTGATAATTTCCCCCATCTCCATGTAATTCCACCCTCTGCAGATGCACAAATAACTTTAACAGAATCCAGTACTATGTATTATAGAACAAGCCTGCAAACTAAATGGTGTGTGTAGACTGTGGGAGCTTGGGACCATCAGAGGCCCTACAGCGCAATCTCATTATAAACATCCCTCTGTTTATTCCCTAAGCTGAGGGAGCTATTATCAAGCATGTGGCACACTGTCATCCTTATCCACACCAGAGATGAGCTTGTTTCTTTCCAGGCTGAAGCCATCCCCAAGTCATATACTAAGAACCCGTGTGGCAGTCCATCACTCTTCATCTGTAGCGACCCAAAGCTAGACAGGAGTTTGGAATGGGTGTCGCTGTTACCAGTTTTGTCAATCATGACAACTTCTGTAGCTAATGCAGCACAGATGGTGTGCTGGTCCCTGTCCCCGTTTGTCACTGCAAAAGAAGAGTGACGGGGTTCTCAGCCCTGTGAGGAGACACTTTCAGATTGTTAAAAACTCTCCAATGTTTCAAACTACTTTAAGTGGACTTTACTCTTGCATTGCAAAACAACTCTCAAAACTATAAGTACAAAGATAAATCAGTTGCAACAAAACATAACAGAACAAGATAGATATTTGTTTTTTCTGGTCCAGAATATAGCCAACATTTACACTTCCAGACCTTTTTTGGAGGTTGAAATAATATCAGTCTTTAACAACTAAACTGCAAATTGTACAGTAAAATTTTGTGCCTATTTTCTTGACATTTATCATTAAGCATATTCAGTGTATGCAGTTATTAAGCTATTTTATTCTTGCTGGGTTCTAGGTTAGTTTTCTTTTTTTTATTTAAGATTCAACCGTGCTGCAGAAAAGACTGGAGAAGAAACAGATGAATCTGAACTACATGGTTCTGGAAAAGTGATCCAGAACCACTTTTCTGGATCAAAAGAAAAAGAATGCAGTGATCTGTTACATTGTGATCTGATTGATCACTATAAATGTCACACTAATGAATATTTGGCAGACATGTTAAAAAGGACTTAGACTACAAGACTGCTTTTTATTATTATATTTTATAAAAGAAAGCACACAGTTGTTTATTGTAATATTATGTAAACATTATTCTATAATATTCAAATCAGTAAATTCTACCACTTTTCTATAAACTGTATGCTCTTTCTTTTGTTGGTACACCCACAAATCAAGAGACTTTTGATCAGCTCCAACTAGTCATGGGTACTGCTGTTTCCAGTAGGGGTTCTGTTCAGTAGCTAGGAGTTTTGTTCACTTTTTTTGTTGCTAAACAAAATTGAAAGGTTTGATGAAAATATTACACAAAAATAAGAAAATTGAAGTTGAAAGATCTGACTCTTCTTTGGAAGCCAAGCCAAAAGAGCCAAACTTCCCATCACCACGTCCAACATCAGATATAAGAGTGTACTATTAGTCGGCCCATTGTCTTTCAGTGCAATTCTGCTTGAAATAAGTTCTCGCTTCCAGCACAGTCTGGGTTTGATCTCCTAGACTCATATTGTCTTCAGTCAATTTTTGACCAGGTCAATCTGCAAACAGGTAGCTGTAGCCGATGCAGCCTATTGGACATGTTGTACTGAGCACCTTTTTTGTTCATTACAAACAGTTGAGAATGCAAGTGTGTTTCAGGTGTTTTACCGTGGAACTCAGTCAACCCACATTTTACAGATAGGTTTCTGTGCTAATATGGATAAACACATTCTGGGGTTTTTGCACCAGATTTGCAGTATAATGTTGCCTTCCAAACCAACCAGGGACTGGACAAAAAATAATAATAAAAGCACCTACAGGGAGTTTGTCCTCCAAAAGTGCCACCCAACTATGATTTATCTGTGTCCTCATTTTGTGTGGATCACACACATGGGAAGACACACAACGCTGTAAGCATTTCTTTTACCTGATCCAATTATCAGCAGCTGATATGAGTATTAGGACAGTAAGGGCGTTGAGTAGCACAGGTTCTTAAAAAATACATCCCTTTATGTAAATAAAATAAAAGAAAGCACACAGTTGTTTATTGTGATATTAATGTGGCAATAATTTGTTATTTTCTTGCTGTTCAACAAAGTGACCATTACATAACAAAGGACGCACATTTTATCTCTCTGAATCATGTAGGTAAACAATTATGCACAACAACTTATGTCTGTTAGTTATCCCCATAAAAATTGGTAGTAAATTAACCCTAAAAAGACAATTATTCTGTGTTTAAATTGTAAGGCTTTTGTTGATTTTGATTCAGTTTCTCAAACATAATAAAGAAATAAGAGGTGGGGATGATATTTTCTGTTGTTTGTTCCATTATGCTGAATGAGTCTGAAAATAAGAACAAATCCAGCTGTTTCTTTTTCGCCTTATGTATGCTCTTGATCACATGCAAGTGTTGCTTTAAAATCCCAGGAACTCTATCATGTATCCCTACGCTTTTAAAGTAAAATATGGCTCAATCAAAACAATAGCTAACCAGCTGTGTTATGGAAGGCATTCTGCTGGATGAATTAAGACCTACATTAGTATTTGATGCAGCATCTTATGAGACTGAAACATCAGTGAAGCTGAACAATCATCACATAAAACACATTCACAGCTGACGTAGGTTCTGCAGCTTAAGGATGGAACAAAACTATGCCTGCAGGTTTATTAGCAGAAATGTTCACACTTGAGAGACGCTTATTATAATAACAAGCCAAGCAGTGATGTGATTTACATCAGGAAGCAACCCACAGCGAAGCCTCTCAGAACAGCACAGCAGCTGTTTAAGACACAGAGCAGAGCTGGGCTGCACTCTGCTTTAAGATGAAAGAGAACAAAGTGCCCAACAGGCAGCTGTGTTTTTGATTAATGAAAGAATTAAACTTCAGCAATCTGGGAAATAACTTATTCAGTTCATTAATAAGACATGTGAATTAGTGAAATGAAATGAAAGTGCTCTAGAAAATGAATAATTATGCTGTGAAACCAAATGGACAGTGTTTTACGTTTTTAGTGTTACAGCTCTATGTAAGAAACACATTCAGATAACTGGTGAAAATCAGTGCTTCAACAGACACAGTAAAAAAACAGAGCATGTGACTCACTGTCAGAGCACTTCCGAACTCACAGAGAATAGACTGATTTGACTGACATAATTTGGACTAAAAGTACTCCAATGATGGGCTTGTCAGTGATTTGGAAGAAGCTGGTAAGTCTAGAATTGGCACCAGAGGGCACAAGCAGCATCACCAGTAGAGTTACAGTGGATGAGCGGGGAGGGAGTATTTAGTCAGTCACCAATTGTGAAAAAAGTTCTCCCACTTAAAAAGATGAGAGGCATCACAATGGACATCACAGGTAGACCTCAACTATGAGACAAAATGAGAAAAAAAAATCAGGGAATCACATTGTCTGAATTTTAAAGAATTTTTTTGCAAATGAGGTGGAAAATAAGTATTTGGTCAATAACAAAAAGTTATCACAGTACTTTGTAATATATCCTTTGTTGGCAATGACAGAGGTCAGACGGTTTCTGTCAGTCTTTATATGGTTGACACACACCGTTGCTGCAATGTTGGCCCATTCCTCCAAGCAGATCTCCTCTAAAGCAGTGATGTTCTGGGACTGGCGGCAGGAAACATGGACTTTCATCTCCCTCCAAAGGTTTTCTATGAGGTTGAGATCTGGAGACTGACTAGGCCACTCCAGGACCTTGAAATGCTTCTCATGAAGCCACGCCTTTGTTGCCATGGCAGTGTGCTTGGGATCATTGTCATGCTGAAAGACCCAGCCACGTTTCATCTTCAATGCTGATGGAAGGAGGTTTGCACTCAAAATCTCACAATACGTGGCCCCATTCATTCTTTCCTGTACACGGACCAGTCGTCCTGGTCCCTTTGCAGAGAAACAGCCCCAAAGCATGATGCTGCCACCCCCATGCTTCACAGTTGGTATGGTGTTCTTTGGATGCAACTCAGCATTCACTCTCCTCCAGTTTTAATCGCTGCTTTTCTCCGTCTGAGTCTCTCCAGGTTGAAATGAAGCCTAGGCCCAAATTCCAGCTGGAACACTTTTCAGCCTTACCTGCATCATCCAATCGCCGCGTCACGCTAACTGCCACCAACCTCAGCACCGAACCTCAACCCGCCTCGTACAATCACCAATCAAGCTCCCGTTTATAAGGATCCACACCCACGATGTCATTCAAGCAAATTCCAGCTGTGCTCAACCTACCTCCATCCCTTCTCCACCTGCATTCTCCCTGCTCTCCAGGCTGCCATTCGAACTCCGAACTCCACCACCAGTGTAGTGTACGGGCCTCGGGGGGAAGATATCCCTAATCAGCATCGGGGATGCTCATCCGACCTTATTGCAATTCACTGCTCAAATCTTCTGCAATTGTGATAGTGTTACTACCTCATTTTTGAATTTATGTGCATCAAACCTGACTCAAATAGTATTTTTAACAAACAGGTTTAAAGTATTTTTCAATAAATTTTTGTAGTTCTTTGAAAATAGGTATGCATGTAGGGATAAGGGAGTGGTATTCATATTTTTATCTGCAGTTTTGGAGAAAGAAGTTAGATGAAGTGATGAAGAAGTATTCCCTCACTGAGCTCCTTCAGCCTAACTGACATCAACTAGCAAACACCTGGTGGAACTGTGCGTCTTCTGAGCTCATTATACTTCTTAGTGCAACCCTGGTAAGAATGTTGCTATGGGGTTTAGTGTGAAGAGATGTTGTGATGGCTTCCTAAAGGCAGAGTTTCATAAACAGCAGGAGTTTTTAGAGACAGAGACCCAATTATAAGGCGTTAAATTCTGATATTACATTTCTTTGAAGTTTTATTTGATATGTAGCATTTCTATAACAACTGAAAGTAAAATTGTTTGTTGATTGTTATCTAAAATGGCATCATGTGCGTGGAAAAAATATAATGCTACATCTTTAAAGTTCATGAATGAATTTGTGTATAATGCTTAAGATGGAAAGTCTTAAGAATCATTGTTAGGAGTGAGAGACAATCTGTGATAATCAGAAGTTAGACAGACAAATCAACCTGAACAGTTGTGAGCTTCAGGATGATCCTCTCCCGAGAGACATGACCAGGTTATAGATTTGTTTGCACAGTAAAATGGTTGCTGGATGGAAAAGCGAGATGTAAAGCATTAGGTTAATTTGAACCATAATTGTGAAGGAATTATGCTTCAAGACAAAATAAGACACAAAGTAGTTTCCATTAAATGACACTGTCACACAGCTTAAGGTGCATTGCGGAGAACTACAGTCACAGCAACATGTTTCCCTTTGACATTTGATTTTGCCTTGAGTGAAGACCTTGAAAATGCTTGTGTATTTGTGTTTTGGCGGAAGGTCTTCTGTGTTTTCACCTCACAAAATGCAATTGGTTTTATCCACTAGGGTATGGAGGAATCTAAATGCAGCATTCTCACACTGACACACACAATTCAAATCAATACTCATCCCCATGCTAATCTTTACTGGACAAGATAGAGGATGGAGGCTGAGTGTCCTCAGTCATCTTGCACACTGTGGACACAATTCAAAGTAGGTTCATAATTGGATCAGTGCTTAAATCAGTCAGTTCAGCAAAATAAGTCATGTTCTGGTTGCCATGTCAATCCCAGTGTAAGATAGCATCATATTTATTTCCACTGAGATGGAATGAAACTGAGATAACACTGCAAGCATCTCAGTTGGATGACTGACTGGAGATCTAAATGTAGAACATTATAATTAATTTCATGGGTTTACTGAAACAAGCAGAGACACAGCAAGACAAGAGAAATAGATCTGAATAATTAAGATAAAATATAAAAAGGAAAAAAAAAACACTTTGTCCTAGGGGGGAACAAAACAGTGCAAGCAAAATTTTGCCCCCTACTGGCTCCATTATCTTCTGCATTTTACCCACTGAGGGTAGATTGCGAGGTATTATGGCTTACTGTCCCAGCAACACCTGGGAATGAATCCAAAATATATTTGACCTGTTCTGAACTGGATTCAACAGCAGCACATTTCTGCTCTTAGCTTTCATCATGTTTGTTGACTGAAGACATTTTTTAAATAATTTATAATGTCATCTAAAGGAAGTAATAAAACATTTTCCAGAAATATCAACACTGTCCTACACAAGCTGCTTATTGCATAGATTTGTATAAAAAATAAATAAAAGTACAGCATTACTACCTACAAATATACAAGCATTTTGTCATAGTCAAATGTCACCAATGTTTTCATCAAAATATCTAAAACAGCATTAATGGCCATTTCCATCCATCCATTTTCTATGCTCCCTTTTTCCCTTAGTGGGGTTGGGAGGTGCTGGTGCTAACGTTCCAGGCGAGAGGCGGGGTCACCCTGGACAGGTCGCCAGTCTGTCGCAGGGCAACACAGAGACACCCAGGACAAACAACCATGCACACACCTAGGAGAATTTAGAGAGGCCAATTAACCTGACAGTCATGTTTTTGGACTGTGGGAGGAAGCCGGAGTACCCGGAGAGAACGTGCCATGCACAGGGAGAACATGCAAACTCCATGCAGAAAGACCGGGGCCAGGAATCGAACCCAGAACCTTCTTGCTGCAAGGCAACAGCTCTACCAACTGCGCCACTGTGCAGCCCCCTAATGGATATTTTCAAATATTTTTTCTTTTGTATGTTAGTTTTGTCAAATGATTAAATTTAAATACTGCAATACAATAAATTCAGGCCGTTCTCCAAAAAGGCCAACATGCTTTCTGGTGTTGGACAGTGGGTGGCAGAGCCAACTGAGGGAGAGCTTCACTTCTGTCAGTCTGATAAAGTATTTGAGCTCTTTCCAAGAAGCATGCAAAAGTAATAAAACTAAATAACACGCAGACCTTAAAGGACACGGCCATATTTTTCTAAAAGCAACAACTTTTAACGTGAACAGACAGCTGAACTACAACTCTGAGAATTACCAGTGCTGCTCTACTTTTAAGCTATGGGGATTGTTGTGTTTCCTCATGCTTCAGAAGCAAAAAGCCCGAACCGTAATCTCCCCCATTACCTGGTCTCATCTGCAAAAGTACTCAGATGGCACGGCTATCGTAGGGTTGGTGGAAGGGGGACAGTATTGTGACGTGGTGCAGAATATGGAGGACCAAAACTGAGACAATAAAAAATAAAAACATAAATAGATATTTTGTTTTTCCTTGTCCTTACACATGTGTTTCCATCAAGACATACACATATATATATTGTTTTTCTTTTTCCTTAAACATTTGTTGTGGTAAAAAAACATTTGTTTGTTTTGTTTTTCCTTGCCTTTATAAATCTGATGTCATCAAAAGCTGTGTGTTAATTTTTCTTTTCCTTACACATGTATTTTTGTCAAGAAAAGTATATATTTTGTTTTGTCTTTTCCTTAGACAACCGTTGCCTTTTTTTACTTTTCCTTGTGCATTGCATGCGTCGTCAGGCTTCAGCTTCTGCTGACTGGTTGGTTAGCATCACACTGGACTTGCCTGGAACAGAAATAGATTGCAGTTTATCAGTTATTGCTCCTCATGCAACTTTGACCAGAGATAGATTAATGTACAAATTTCTAAAGTCAAGGAAAAAGCTGTAAACAAATATTTACAAGTTTGACATTTTTATGGTTTTAACTAGGGCTTCTAGCATTACAAACTTGCCAATTTTGACTTTTCTTTTCATTTCGCTCAAATTATGCAGTCATTTAATAATAGTCTTGTCCATCTTTTAATTGTCTAGGTGTTGCACTTTTAGAGCTAGAGCAGTTGTAGGATTTTATTTTTGAAAAATATTTGGAAATTGGAAAAATATAAACTTTTACTGATGTAGAAGATGTTGATGTAGAAGTTGTAGTAACTAATGTTCTTAAATAAGAGAGGCTGCATGTAGCATCATGATAGACAAGTAGAGAAATATGAACATCAAACAAACAAAGCTTCACTGTGTAGAAATCTATTAAGAGAGTTGGAAACCCTGTTACTACAGTGTTGTAGCCTGAACAAACTCCAAACAACACATTTATCAGCAGATAAATATTGTGAAATATTTCTGTCTGGTCTACATCATTATCTAAAGCAAAATCTAACCACTTTCCTGTGTATCATGAATAACCTTTATACCACCCAACCAGAAATCTGTTATCATGAAGAGATTGAAAAGAAACAATACACAGTAGTGGTTTTATAAACTCTGATGTCAGTCTGTGTTTCACCTTATCTCTTTTCTGGACAAAGCCACTGAGAAAGTCATTGCTGCACAGTTTTCTATTCCATAGATAATGCTTGTTGGAGAGTCAGAGGCAGCAAGAAAACTTGAGCCAAGAAAAATGCCAAAATATCTTTAATATGTTTCTGAAAAAATGTTACTATTGCTGATGAATCGAGAATGATGCTCAGCAACTACACAGTTTCACAATTAAAAACAAACAAACAAAACACGGACATGGAGAGCACTTCAGCGCAACACATGCTTGACTGCAGATTAATTCATAATACTCTTTGTTTCATGTGCTCCACATTCATTAATATCTGTACTGAACTGAAGATACAGATATAATCTGTAATCTTGACATGTCAACATTACAAGTAGGAACATTTTAGAGTATCTCAAAAGAATGTGGATAAAATTTTTACTACAATGTGCAAATGACTTATGCTTATAATTTAGGAGATCTCGGCCTGTATTACCCTTAACTTTAACTGTGGTTAACTTCCTCTTTGAGTTATGATGCTTTTATTTTGAAGGGACAATTTTTTGTTTAACTGTTAGGGTGTATACAGCTTAACAGCAATCAAAAGCCAGAAGATAAATTGTAATCTGTGACCAAATTGAAGTTAATTTAACGTTATTTTAATTTGTGTCTCGTAGGTGGGGCTTGGTCCACTCAGGCATTTTACACAGCTGAATGGTTACAATGGAAGATTGAAGGATTTCTACGGAAGAGGATTAGGGCCACCGAGAAAAAAAACTCAGAATTCTGACTTTAATCTCAGAATTCTGACCTTTTTTATGGGCATGAAGGACCCATCCTTCATGCTAGTTGTACAGGAGGACAACGAAATATCTGGAGGAACATGATGGATTTATAACAGCTTTTCCGTGTCCGATGGGTCTTCGAAGATGCCATTTCATTAGTTAAACAACAAAAGGTGATTAAAACAAGTTGGATAGTTTAATGTCTAAAGTATAGCGGCTAGCGCTAGCTGTTAGCATGGTTTTGGCTTTCGTCGACGGAGAAATTAATCTGTCTCGCAATGTTACATCACACGCGTTTAATAAAGGGTGTAAACAGTTGTTGTTTGCTGGAATTATCTCTGTTTCGTTTTATTTATTGTTCGTTTATTTGAATGATTTCCGAGGAAATGAAGCAGAGTCTGTGTTACAGATATAGTGATCAATATGATTGGCGTGTCAATAACTTTTACCTCAGTGAAAAAAAGAAAACCAGCTGATGTGCATTACTATATTAATGGCACATGTTGGACCAAGATGGAATCTGTTTAATATTCAGAAAATCATTTTCCTGCACTGTATGACATGTCATCTCAAGACTGAAATGTCCATATTCCATGTGCAAATAGTACAGTTGCGGAAATGTTATAGGCTGCAGTTTATGGAGTGAAAATAGTCTCAAAAGATTCGTAACTTGTAAAAATGATTCGTAACTCGTAAAAAGGGTACCGATCCAGTTACGACTGCAAAACTACTTTTGAGACTCATTTCACGCTTCCCTGATTTGTGTGTAGATGGTGCGTTTACATGCTACTAAAAGCTCGGACATCTGAGTTTATTTCAGAAATTGTTTTTTCCATAGTTCAACACGTATTTCCCTCACTGCTTGTCTCGTCTCGTGGCTAAGACATATTTTTGTGAAAAATATATATGTCATTAGACCCACATCTAATTTTTATATATATATGTTTATATACGATTCCTCGTTTGTGACCTGTATAACTGTAATTACATGGGTGAAAGATTCCACCACTAGGTGGCGGAAGTTTATTCTGCTCTGGCTGGGAGAAGCGTTCAGTCAAACAGTCCATAATGGCGGGTCGGGTCGGAACCAGTAATCGTGGTGGTGGTCTTCTGGCCCTCAAAAGTTAGTGGATGTTCCGGATGGCTCTACCTGCAGCCGAGTTCTCCTGAGGTTCGGGACATGTGGTTCTGGAGGCGTAGCAGCAGGACGGCTCTGTTCCAGTGTTAAACCCGTCAGTTCGGTCACCTTGTCTCGGTTCCGAGACCCGATGGACCCATCCCTCAGAGTTTTACCTGCAGCCGAAATATCACCCTGGTTCTGATTTAGTTCGGATCACTCAGATCTGTGACCCGGACTCTCCAGAACCCATTATTATCCCGTTTCATTGTAAAATTAGAGGTTCTGTTAGTGCGGTTCGGCGCTGACAGGTCCGTTCTGCCGCTGCAGATGGCAGAAGTAAGTGGATGTTAAAACTTGCAAGTTTTACCCTCAGCAGGAAGTGGCCTACCCTTCTGAGGGTAAACCAGAAGTACTGGAAATAATTGTTCTGTTTACAGATTGTCTGTGATGTCATCGGGCTGATGGATGACACAGCTGCCAGATTACATCCCCTCCCACAGAGACTGAATTGCTGTCTGCAGTTTTGTTCAAAAGCAAAGAAGTCTCTAAAGAAAAGAAGGACGTCTGCTGAGAGATCACCTGTAAAAGTGAAAGACAATTCCTACAATGTCAGATTTGGATGCCCTAATCAGACTGAACCAGATAGACTTTCTTTCTGCACCAAATAAATGCCTGCAATTTTAGCACACAGTCATTGGATTATATTGAGCTCATCTGATTTCCAAACATCATAGGTCAATCAATGTGATTATACATTTTGTGACATCACAAATTCATGTGAAGATGTTGCCAATGGTAAACCTTCACCTGTGCATTGAACATGATTTCTTGGACTAAAGCTATGTAAGCTTCGTATGTTTCAGCCAACAGCTCATGCATTGACTGAGGGTACAAGTCCAAATCCTAAGAGCTTCTAGTTGCTGCAGTGTTTAGGGGTAACCCTCTGCCAACATATTCAGGTGTGCCGGAGTGGGGATGCTTATTAAAGTTGGAGGATCGTAGCTCTGGAGGGCTGGACTTGGTCACCCCAAATTAAATAAACATTTCAACAAACATGTATTTCTGCAAATATTTGAAGCTATGCCTTTTGGAGAATGCTTAGTGCTATTAAAATAAAGGGAGGCTGTAATAATCATTACCCATATGAAGATCCATCACATTTTGTGTTTCAGCTCTGGAATGATTTTAAGGTAGTTTTGCAGCTTTTTATGTAAATTAAGAAGCTCATAACCAAACTGATGCTATGTTAGCTCACTTATGTAAAGCTCTTAATCTGACAGAACTAAAACAAGGAACAGATATTGAACATACTTTGACCTGTATTTGCAGCATCCCTGCACCTATGAAACAGAACCGTGCCCTGAACCATGTTATCGTCTAAGAGACCATGGATAATTATTAAGTGTGTATCTTTTACTATTTTTAATTAATGTTTGGAAAGACAAATAAATGGCTTTCTTCATGTGACTGAGTTCATTTGTGGCAGTTCCTTGAATTCTGTTTCCATCATTTGTATATCTCTGAATACTTTATTTTGTGGTTAAATATCCTGTAAAATGAAATATTTTTCTCAATTAAATTAGCTGATGAGTCTGATTTAATCACTACACAACAGCCACATGTAAATATAGTTTTTACAGCAAAATACATATTGGAGGCAAGATTTAAGGCTATAGATTTGCATAGATGAAACATTTTATTGTTAATTTCAACAATAAGATGGTCATTAGAATGACCCAATTTTAAAGGCATTCTTTTAAGTCGTGTGTTACCAATCAGTTATTCACTATAAAAGATAACACTACTGCTCTGGTATCCAAAAATAACATAAGTTCTCACAGGTGTAGGGAAATTAAGCACTAATTGTTGAGAGAATATCCTCATACAAAAACAAAACAGTTCTGAGATTAAAGTGAGAATTCTTTTTTTTTTTTTCTTGGTGGCCCTAATCCTCTTCTGTAGATTTCTGATACATGCATAAAAAATTTTAAAAAATGAAGCCAAGACTCCATGATTGTTTTGATTTTTAATCGGGAAATAAGATTATAAGATAAGCTCAAAAAAGTTGATTTTATATAATACTGCCCCTTCAACATGACATTCATCTTTCTTTATTTTCATAGTTTTATAATTGGACACTAGTTGTCTGATTGACTGAGCCACTCCAGCAGTTTAGCTGTATGTTTTGGTTTATTATAAAGAATCTCTTTACATTTCTGCATTGATCTTTTCTTCAGCTTTAAGAAGTCTGCCAGTACAGTATGTGCTAAGACAACCCACATGACAATGTTCTGTTACTTGGGACACAGCTTGTTTTTAGGTTGATGTACAGAACCAGTCTTCATCCAAATATCCAGTGTGTATTGACATCCAACAAGCTCTGCTTTGGTCTCCTCTGACTAGACTATTTCTCAGTATTTCACTGGCTTGTACCAACATTCTGGAGAATGACTTTAAGCTTCTACATGATTTTTCTTTAAAAGAGGAGTTTTGTGCAATGATTGTTCATAGATGCAAGGCAACCATATTTACTATTTTCTGGACCCTTAGGAGATATCAGAGTACTTTTGTTGTTTTCTTTAACTCTTGATTCTGTCAGAAATATTTCAAAGGGCACCCGACTGTGGCTGGCTTATTGGAAAAAATAATTTTTTCCACAACTATTACTCAAATAGTGCTGACTGGAACATTCAGAAGCTTAGAAATGCAGTGGTAGCCATTGCTGTTTGTATGTTGTGGAACTATGAGGCTTTTTGCACACCATTTTCTTAATGTTTAATACTTTCAGGAAATTAGTTCCCAAATAAAAACTATGGGGAAATAAAGTTTGAATGACCAAGAAAGTAGATGTCTTTATTTGTATGGATAATGTGTGTTGCCTGTCCTCCAGGTTTTGAAGAGGTGGAGTCAGAGAGGCAATAGAGCATCCCCTATGATTCTGGAAGGCAGCTCACCACAGGGATCTGACTGGCTGACCTGCCTGGCAGCTATGATAGATACGCTGGGACTGTCTTAACCTCACTGGCTGACATTCACAAGCTCATTGTTGGCCTGGGTCATCATCAGCTCTGGGTTACTGAGGCTGCAGCAGGATTTGGTGTCCCACATACATCAAATTTCTGAATTCAACTACTCTGTGTGTTAGAAACCTATGCAAAAAGGGGATGAGACTAAACATCCCTGTCCCAAACAGATAAAGAACGCAGTATTATTATTATTATTATTATTATTATTTCTAAAATGTAAAAATAAATAAATCTTTTGTGACAAATCATCTGACATAAACCAATCTCTGATGTCTGGCTGTGACACATGTGATCAAACTGATCCCTCAGGACCCTCAGTTTGATCCTGAGGGAAACTACTCTATAAACCTTACCAGAAATTGCATGTGGTGTAAACAATCATTCCTCACTGCGAAGCAAACTCCAAACCCCGTAAGTTTAGGACCATGACATCTTTGCCAGGCAAAATATGTTTTAAACATTCCTCTTGCTTAACATTTGTTGTTAATCATGTGTTATATCAGGCGCATTGCTGCAGAGATTTGGCATTCATTTGTTCCTTGTCAATCTTAAGGACCAAATATGGTCGGACTGAATTACATTTATGTGAATTAACATTAAATAAAAGGAATTGAACAGTCGACATGGTCGCATGATTGCGTGACACACCAAGCTGGTCAAGTATGGTATTTTGTCATATGTGCAGCTTACAACAGCACAGTAAACACAGCAATCATTGCATACATGAACAACTCTTACCAGTTCATAAGCTTGGACCAGAAGGAAAATATAGATGAGATGCAAAATCTCAATATTGCAGCTGAGATGCAATACTCAGCTACAATACTGTAGCTGATATACGATATTCGCCCACTGAATATCTGAATACCCCACCAATTCAGAGCAGAACTGAATAGGAGGAGCTTTAGTGTTTTTCTCCAACCTCTGTTGTGTTGTGACAAGAAGGGGTTACGTTAAGGGACTTACGTGGTCGGGCCAACGTGCTGAAATTCTGTGATGAATAAGCACTACAGTGCAGGCAACAGTTGAAATGTTGCAGCTTGACAATCATAACTTAATTATCTCTTATAATCATTAAATATTATGCAGCAGAAAGATTCTGCAGCACTGAGACAGTTTACAACAGTTCATCTTAATATCTTTTTAAAAACTTTTAATAGCATTTCTGATTAACAGCCTTTAATAATGCAACTTCTATTCTATGACAATGACAAAACCCTAAAACCCTTTCAAATGTGAATTTTCGGTTAAATAACTTAAAATGATAGTCACCAGCACATCCCGGCCCCACAAAGGGAGTGTAGAAAATGGATGGATGGAACTTAAAACCTGCAACTAAACCACTTTTTCCTCAAATGTTAACAATACAGGATAACTTACAGATAAGCCTGATCTTATTAGGATTGTCACAATACAGGTTGGGGTTTTCAATAATGGTTCAGTAGCAGCAGTTGAACTATTATTTTGGGAGTTATCCCTGTGGATAAATATTTGTTAAAAACTGCTAGGATGTCAGGAATTAAAGTGTTACAAACATCCTTAAATTATTCGTTGGTAAAGTTATACAAAAAAGAAACAAATGTGTGAATAACATGGTGAAAATAAGACTGAAAATGAATACCCACTTGACAGAAAAGAGAAATCAAAATATTGCTGTTATTTTTTTACTGTGTTCACAAGAGTGATTGACAGCACTAAGACCCTCCTCATGGCTTTGACTGGTTGTTTCTGATAGAGCAGTTTATTTCTGCAGATGGCTGTAGGACCACAGGGAGGAGGCAGATGAGTTAACTTTTTTTCGTAGATTATCTGTGTTTCACCTTATGCTGTCATGTCATTGACAGTTTTAACAAATATGTGAAAAACATTTTAATGAAAAGTTATCTACAGCAGCTTTAAACAAGTCTTTAGGATAATATTATGTGCAAAAGCAGGACAGAAATGCACCTGCCTTCAATATTAGCCAAAAACTCAGCTAATTTACATAAATTGCCTGCCTAGCTGAAAGATAGAGTTGATGATTTATGTTTTTGTACAAAACAAGGTATTCCATGCTTCCTTTAACTAATTAATTAACTAATTGGAAAGTGTTCAAGCTGCCCAGTGGCGCAGCTTAGAGCTGTTGCCTTGCAGCAAGAAGGTTCTGGGTTCGATTCCCGGCCCCGGTCTTTCTGCATGGAGTTTGCATGTACTCCCTGTGCATGGTGGGTTCTCTCCGGGTACTCCGGCTTCCTCCCATAGTCCAAAAACATGACTGTCAGGTTAATTGGTCTCTCTAAATTGTCCCTAGGTGTGAGTGTGTGTGTGCCTGGTTGTTTGTCCTGTGTGTCTCTGTGTTTCCCTGCGACAGACTGGCGACCTGTCCAGGTGACCTGTCCAGGTGACCCAGCCTCTCGCCCGAAACGATAGCTGGAGAGGCACCAGCAACCCTCCCGACCCCAGTAAGGGACAAGGGTGTAGGAAAATGGATGGATGGATGGATGGAAAGTGTTCAAAATAAAGTTAGTAATCATGACATGATGATGAAGTTGCATAGGTCATGTGTATTACATTTTCAGCCATTCATTTATTTATTCATTCATTCCCTTCTTATTTGCTTGGCAACAAGAAGGGACAAGGGACAACAAGACTTCTGCTAGACGTTGCCACATAGTGAGTTGGAATTGACAAAATGTTACTTACTGAATAGCAATCCCATTATCCTTTATGAAAGGTTCTGAAAATGGACATTCTTTGATTTGTTGTCAAAAACAAATTTGTATATTATGTCAAAGAGTTCACAGGACATTTCAGATTTGTAGAAATTTTGCCATAGGACAGTGTTTCCCAGTCTGTAATAATGCAGAAAAAACATTTGGTGACTTCATTTAAAAGCAAATGCTCTACTGCAATGCATTATTCATTGGCTGGCCTCTTTGCATGCAACATTTAATTCAACACTTTACCTGAAGATTGCAAACTTAGACACGCACATAAAACAACAGGATTAACATCTGCCTGGTTTTGCTACAGGCCAAGACTGCTGGAGGAATGAACTCATAGACACCTTTACCTTCCAATTCTTTTTTGTTCTTGATTTGAATTTAGTGGTAATTTTATAATATGCATTGTGAGTCACACATATCTTTATGTCTTGGGGCTATGTAAGCAATTTTATCAGTCTTTCTAAAGCTATTCAAAGTGTGTTAAATTTTTCCTGCAGAAGGGACCAGGCCTCGGCATCCTCTCATCTCCATCTAAAACAGAATCTCAATTTTTTTGTTCCCTTGACAATGACTTTGTAGTGTAAATGATTAAAAAGTCCAAAATACCTTTTTCCTCCTGCTGTCAGAGCAAACACAAAAAAATGGCCAGAGAAGTGTGGAGCTCTTCAGGAAAAACCAGAACCAGACATCAAAGTTTCTATTTTTGGTTTTGTCTTCAGAAGATAAATTCCATGTTTCATTGACTTGTTGAGTCAGTAATGGAACCTTCCTCATCTACGGGTTTTCAAAACATACAGCTTCCATGTGAAAAGCCAAGATGAGTTTTAGGATACCACTGAGAGCTGCATGATGTAATTTTGACATAAATTACCGTACTTGTTTCACTAATAATTGCCTATTACATCCCCAAGGCAGTCTATCGCTACAGATGAGGGTGTAATAAAAAATGTCCAAGGGATTAAGAGACAGAAAAGCTAATTAAAAAAAAAATAACGGTTCATTTAAAAAAAAATAAGCAAAAGAATCTTGGGGGTGACAAGTGGTGGGGAGGAACCTGAAGGAAAAAAAGTGAGTGTAAATAAACATCCAGAGTTCTCCCCCGGTACTCCGGCTTCCTCCCACAGTCCAAAAACATGACTGTTAGGTTAATTGGTTTCTCTAAATTTGACGTGAGTGTGTGCATGGTTGTGTTTCTCTGTGTTGCCCTGCGACAGACTGGCGACCTGTCCAGGTGACCTGTCCAGGTGACCTGTCCAGGTGACCCCGCCTCTCGCCCGGAACGTTAGCTGGAGAGGCACCAGCAACCCTCCCAGCCACACTAGGGACAAGGGTGTGTGTGCAGAAGATGGATGGATGGATATGTCCTGCTTATACATATAAATACATATATACACACACATATATGCAAATATACATACTTATACATAACTTTGTATCCTACCCATCTATATCATACACATTCACAAACACATCCTATTATCAAATTCTATGTAATAATTTAGTTTTCTTTAAAAATCGAATAACTATTTGTATATGTTTACTCCCCAAATTCTTCCTCAAAATATCGAATAAATCAACCTTTTCCTTAACACTTTCCAACTCTCTCCTCATATATCTTCTCTCTTTTTCATATTTATGACATTCTAATATGACATGTTCTATTGCCGAGGCTGAGAGATCAGCTTTATACTCTGCTCATTAAGAGGCTGTAGCTGCAGTAGCTCAGCAGCAAACTGAAATGCGGAAACATTCATGCAGTCACCACTGCATGTAACTTTGCCTTGAACAGTTTTTATAATAATTCAAAGCCAAAACTGGCTCCTACTAAAGCAAAACAGAGCAGATGTGTCACTCCATTTATACTGCTAGGCCCTTACTTTTCTCTTGAACTAAAGCAGCTTTCACTTCATTTACTTGGATGTTTTGTGTTTTTAACTGTGTACCTGCTTTTCCACCAGTAGTGTTCACTTTTCACCTTCAATTAGTCATAAGCATGACTGCTTGTGGAACAGTACCAATCAATGAAATGTAGGCAGGAAGCAGCCCGTACAAGCCCAGGAGTGTGTGTCTGAGAACGTATGAAGGTCTTATCCACAGCTGCAGTCAGATTAATTCCCAGCCTGAGATAAGATCAACTACCCTGTCATTCTGCTGCCTTCTTTCATTCTCACATTCTGGAAGCTACCCAATGCTTTCTTTATAATTTGGTGCTGTACATGTGGAAGAAATCTGAGCTCATTTCATGCGAATCAATTTAGCACAGAATTTCATGGTTATTTTATAACAACTTATCTGGTACAATTACCATAACTTCACAGAAAGCCAACCTTTGAAGTATTTAAATACACAGAATATCCTTTAGTCTGTGTGTCAGTGATTCCAGATCTGATGTAAAAGATCTCCCAGAGATTAGATTTGCTGATCCCAGAACATCTATAAAGTTGGTCTGTCAGATCTACAGGGAGGGCTTCCGTTAGCATGGGTGGACACCTTCCTAATGAAGTGTAAAAAGATCAGATTAGTTCACTGACATGCTTCACTCACTCTCTTGCATTCAATTATTCTATCCTTTGAATTAAACTATCACCTGCTTGTCCAGATAGATGCTTTGCTTAGGTGGAAAGGTATGACTAGATGCTGACGCAGTCATCTCTTCCACTATCTGCAAGGGATTCATCTTATGCTACAAGGAAAAAAGGGCACATTTTTATTCCCAAAGATGCAAGAAAAAAAAACATGCCATCAGTTCTGGTTTAGACAATATTTCCTCAATGATTATGGTTGTGGTATTTCTTTCATAATTAATCCAACATATTGAAGTCTATCTATTAAGGGGATGGCATTTGTCTTTTGTCATTTTCTGCCACAAGGCACCATAAAGATTGACATTTGAGCAGCTGTGCTTTGTGAGAAAGTGATGGAGTGGAACCATTTGTCGCCAACTGCAGGGACATTTCACTGCCTCAGGCTGGATCTTCAAAAACTCTTTTTTATTCTATAGATTTGCATGTTGAAAACTATCCTGCTCAAAAGAACTGAATCACTGGTGAATGGGTCCAAGGGAACCCTCACTGCTAGATGCACTCAATAAGTCCAAAACCCGCTTTGAGGATCATAACACCTCCCTCAGCACCAGAGTAATACCACCACCTGGTGACACGCCTCTCTGTGTGACCACAGTAGATGTGAACAAATCCCTCCAGGAAATTAACCCCTATAAGGCTTCAAGCCCCAACAACATCCCAGGCCAGGTACTGAGGGACTGTGCACATCAGCTGTCTGAGGTGTTGGCGGACATCTTCAACTGTCACTGTCCTCTGTGCTTACCTGCTTAAAGGCCACCACTATTGGCCCTGTCCCCACCACAGTGACGAGCCTGAATGACTACCGGCCTATAGCCTTAACATCGGTAGCCAAGAAGTGCTTCAAGAGGCTAGTCATGAATGACATAAAGGACTCCATCAACATCACTGTGAACCCCCATCAGTGCGCCTACGGGAGGAACCGCTCCGCTGCTGACACCATTTCAACGGTGATCCACACAGCCCTCATCCACCTGGAGAGCAGGAACTGCAACATTCGTCTGCTCTTCCTGGATTTCTCTTCAGCCTTCAACACCATCATCCCTCAGACCCTGGTGCAGAAGCTCTCCTTTCTTGGACTGAGTTCCACACTGGGGAACTGGATTCTGGATGACCAACAGACCTCAGACTGTCAGGATCCACAACACTGTCTCCTCCTCCATCATCCTTAGCACTAGCTCGCCGTATGATTGCTCAGCAAGACACCCCAGCAGTCATATACTGAAGTTTGCAGACAACATAGCTGTAGCTGCTGTCGGAGCAGCTGAATCTGGTTTCATTTTTGTTGTTGTTTGGTTACTTGTTTTATTTAATATAAAGATTTGAGTTTGAATGTGTGATAGTTTTTTGGTAAATTTGAGTTGATGTTTATTAAGGTTTGGTTAAATCTATGTATAAATGTGGGAGGGGAACTTTTGTTTGGTTCCGCGGGCCATGTGTTGCTCAGGAAGACATTGGCTGGAGCACTTGAAGCTTCAGGGTGACATGCAAGTTGTGTGAGGACTGGTCGTAACAAGTTATTCCTCTGGAGTTAATGAGGCTAATGAGGTACAGTTTGTTTATTTGTATCTTGTTTATATTTCATTTATTGTGAAATAATTTAAGTTTGTCTTACTTTTCTTTAGTTCTGACGGCATTTGTTTGGGACTGTGCAAGAGGTGTCCATAAATAAATGGCTGTGACAACCAAGAACTTGTAGGCTTTGATTCAACTCGAGAGGAGTAATAGTCAGAACTCAGCCTGCTTCGTGCGGAGAGAAGAGCGGAGCCTGTAGCCGCTGCGGAGCCGTCAACGAGCAGCTCGTTAGGGCGGCGTCGCTCTCTAGCATCGAAGGAAGACGGACTGATGGACGGATGACCCGAACCAGAGGCAGCCAGAGTCCAGGAGTGCAGCGTGGTTAATCTGCCGCCAAGTAACGCGTTTAAAATAAGTTAAATGTGAAGAGGTGAATTAACCTTGCTAACTTTGAAAGGGACTCTATAAGTGCTTATGGGGCGGTATAAAGCCAAACTAAAGTTTATTTGTTTGATGCACGGTAATTGTTACCAAGTTATGTAAGTCAATAAGTCAATTACACGTGTTTTGACAAGTTAAAGTATACTGGGGTACCTTAAAGACAAGTTATAACTAGTTTCAGATAGAAGGTATTTTCCTGTGTTTTGTAACAAATGACAGAAGATTTATTGTTCTGATTAAGGTGTTGGTTATACTACAATTAAGTTCGTCTTTGAAAAAAGGTGGTATTTAAAGAGAGTTAAAGATACACTACACTTAAGTTCATTTAAGGAAAAATTATTTGAGTTTGCAAACAAATTGAAAAGTTAGTGCTTGAGGCTCGTCTTTAAATATAGGAATATTTAAAGTTAAAATTAAGAAAACCTTGAGTACATACACACATTGAACAGTGACATGGCCACACAGAAAGACAGTGACACTGAACCTATGGAACTGCAGCAAGAAGGGAGTCACGAAGAGAATGTCTCAGATACAATCCCCTTGGTGACAAGAACAAGTCAAGCTGTTCCAGAAGAAGGCTTGAGGAAAAGTGTAAGGCAGAGAAAACTCACAGAGAAAGGCCAAGCACTCCATGAAGAAAGGGTGAGTCGGCTTCTAACGCGTTTCAAGGCCAGTTACGACAAATGGAAAACCGCTGCTAAACAAGCTAAGAGAGCACTTGAAGCACCTGATGAACCAAGTTTGCACAATCACATTGTTCAAATCCAACATACTTCAGGAGAAGTGAAACAAGCTTACGAAGAGCTGCGAAGTTATGAAACACCTGACAGAGATACTCGTCGCAGAGTGGACACATGTGATGCAGTTTCACAAAAAATTATGAAACAAGTTCAAAGAAGCATTGATGCTAAGAAAGATGAGAAAGATATAGAAAGGAGATCAACTCGTTGGAGTGAAGGTGGCTCTGTGTTCACTTCTACAACCTCTCAAAGTTCCACAAAATTGAGTAGTAAACATTCAAGCCATTCAAGTAAGTTATCAGTCAAAAAGCAAGAAGCAGCATCAGAACTTGCAGCCATGGAAGCCACTCTAAAGATGATGGAAGAAATGGAGTGTGAAAGAGAGAAACTTGAAGAGCTTGAATTAGAAAATAAAGAAAGGCTTGCAAAACAAGAAGCAGAGAATGCTGAAACTCAAAGAATGTTAGAACGAAGAAAACGAGAGCTTGAACGTTTAGAAGCTGTAAAACAGATGAATGCTGCCAAAGCACGACTGAGAGTCTATGAGCAAGAGCTCAACTCAGATGAAGAAATAGCAGATCTTTTGCATGATGTGGAAAAATCAAGGACCACATCAAATCCAGTAAGTCAGCCGAAGTTGAGCCCTTCAAGACTCAATCCAAGCGCACAACCATTTACCATGGCACAAGATAATACCTCAAGCGCACAACCTACCAGCAATGCCACACAGGAAGATGGAGTAGTGGTACTGGCAAGGGTTTTAGCAGAGTCCATTAACATTAACCGATTACCAGTTCCGATAACCGAAAACCTGCTGTTTTCAGTGGTGATCCAATCAAGTACAAAGATTGGAAAATTTCATTTCGAATGCTGATTGAAAGGAAGAACATCCCAGTGGGAGAAAAGATTTACTACTTACGAAAGTATGTTGGTGGTCCCGCAAGAAAGGCTATTGAAGGTTACCTTCTACTGGGAACAGACATGGCATACCATTCATCTTGGAACATTCTGGAGGAAAGATATGGAAGTTCATTCATAATCGCTAAAGCCTTCAGAGATAAGCTCTCATCATGGCCGAAAATTGGAACAAAAGATAGCGCTGAACTAAGAGAGTTCTCAGATTTTCTCAGAGGCTGTGAAGCAGCAATGTCTCAGATAAAGAGTCTCGAGGTTCTAAATGACTACAGTGAGAACCAGAGAATGCTCAACAAGCTGCCAGATTGGCTTACAGCAAGATGGAATAGGCAAGTCACCCAGATTGAAGAGGAGACAGGTTCATTTCCAACCTTCAGCAACTTTGTTGACTTTGTCACAAGAAAGCTAAAATAGCATGTAACCCAGTGACATCGCTACATGCTCTCAAAGCAAATGACTCAGAGAAAGTGAAAACTTTCAAGCTCGAAGTGTCGGAGCAAAGGCATTTGCAAGCAGCACAGAAGAGAGAACAGAAACAAACAAATGTGTTTTCTGTGAAAGATTAAATCACAACATTCAGACATGTCGGAAGTTCATGGAGAAAGCTATAGCTGAAAGAGTGAAGTTTGTGAAATTGAAAGGACTATGTTTTGGATGTCTCAGTTTTGGACACCAATCCAAGAAATGTGAAAAGAAGTATTTGTAACACCTGTAAGGAAAACACCCAACATGTTTACATGAAGAACGAGTCAAAGAGTTCAGAAGAAATAAAGACAGTGATAAAGAACAAAGGGAAAGCAAAGAAACCAAGAACAAGGTGAAGAAACATCAAGTGAAGCAATCTCAAATCGTGTGATTCAAGGTGATAAGAGCGATCTCACATCTACAGTGATTCCAGTTTGGTTATCCACAGCAAGCAATCCAGAACAAGAAATGCTAGTATATGCCCTTCTGGATAGTCAAAGTGACACTACGTTTGTTCTCAAAGAAAGGCAGATGCTCTGGACACAGAAAAAGAGCGTACGGTTAAAGCTCTCTACATTGTCGTCTAAAAATACTGTGGTTCCAGTCAAAGTCTCTCAGGACTACAAATCAGAGGTTTCTACTCTTCAAGAGAATCCCTCTTCCGATGACATATACCAGAGAGTTCATCCCTGCCAATTTAAGCCATATTCCCACACAAAGACAGCAGAGCATGGCCTCACCTGGAACACCTTGCTGAAGAGATTGCCCTCTGATTGACTGTGATGTTGCTCTGTTAATAGGTTATAACTGTGCACAAGCATTGATACCAGAAGTTGTATCAGGAAAGGACAATGAGCCCTTTGCTCAAGGACAGATCTCGGCTGGACAATAGTCGGAGGTGCTGATCATTGTGTTGACTATGGAGATATTATTGGATGTAGTCACAGGATTATTGTCAAGGAAGTGACACCTAATGCACCATCTCATCAGCTAACTAAAGAAGTGCACTTTATTTGTCGCACTCAGGTCAAAGAGGTTTTCATGCCATCAGATGTGATTAAAGTTCTTGAATCTGATTTTAATGAAAGGAAAGTGGAAGATTCTCATCTCTCTCAAGAGGATTTACGCTTCATTTCCATAATGGAGGAAGGAGTGAAAATTCAAGAAGATGGACATTGTGAGTTACCTTTACCATTTAAAGAGGATAGGCCGATTTTACCAAACAACAAGAGCTGTGCAGAACACAGACTCAAGTGTCTCAAAAAGAGATTCATAAAGGACAAGCATATCACAATGACTATGTGAAGTTTATGAATGAAACGATAGAGTGCGGAGATGCAGTAAAGGTGCTTTCTGAAGAACTGGACAAACACCCAGCATGGTACATACCTCACCATGGGTGTACCATCCCCAAAACCGGGAATAATAAGAGTGGTAGTTCGATTGTTCAGCAAAGTATGAAGGAGTCTCATTGAACGATCACCTGTTGACGGGACCAAGTTAACCAACACACTTGTAGGAGTCCTGTGCAGATTCGAAAAGGACAAGTAGAGATGTGCGACATCAACGCATGTTTCATCAATTTAGAGTCAGAGTTGAAGATCAAGACTATTTTCGCTTCCTGTGGTGGGATGATGGAGATTTCAGTCCACTCCATCGATCTACCGCATGCGTGTCCACTTGTTTGGAGCTGCCTCATCACCAGCCTGCGAAACTTCGGTCTCAAGTACATTGCAGCACAGGGTCAAGGACAGTTTAGTGAAGCGACAATAAAATTTATTGAAAAATTTTTATGTGGACGATGGTTTGATCAGTTTCACTCGGAAAAGGAAGCAATTCATCTGGTGAATGAAGCAAAGCAACTCTGTCACACTGGGAAACTACACCTTCATAAGTTTGTTTCCAACAGTCAACAGTACTCAACTCGCTTCCTAAAGAAGACTGTGCAGAGACAGTAAAATCTCAAGACCTGCGCTTGGTGAGCTGCAGACAGGCAGAGCTCTAGGCATTAAGTGGTGTGTTGCCTCTGATCATTTCCAGTTTCAAGTGGTTGTGAAGGAGCACTCACTTTCCAGAAGAGGAGTGTTGTCAACTGTGGCCTCCATCTTCGACCCACTTGGACTTGTGGCGCCTTTCGTTTTACTCGGCAAGCAAATATTACAGCAGATGTGTCGTGACGAGGCAGATTGGGATGCACCACTCTCAAGTGAACTCAAGCCACGGTGGGAGTCCTGGCTGTCAGATGTCAAGAACCTTGCAGATGTTAAGATCGACCGCTGTTACCTTCCTAAGGATTTCAAGGAAGTTCAGAAGTATGAACTCCACTATTTTTCAGATGCAAGTGTTACAGGATATGGAGTCTGTACCTATCTAAGAGCCATCAGTGAATCAGGACAAATTCATTGCTCTCTTGTATTCGCCAAATCCAGAGTAGCACCTACAAGGGTGACTACAGTACCAAGATTGGAGCTGTCTGCAGCAGTCGTTGCGGTACGTATAAGCGACATGCTCAAAGCAGAATTGGAGCTGGAAAATGCTGAAGAATTCTTTTGGACAGATTCGCAAGTTGTGTTGGGGTACATCAGCAATGAGGCAAGACGTTTTCACGTCTTTGTAGCAAACCGAATCCAACGCATCAAAGAGAGCACTGTCACAACACAATGGAAGTACATTTCTTCAGATGAAAATCCCGCTGACCATGCATCTCGTGGGTTAAAGGCCAAAGACCTTGTTTCTTCCAACTGGTTCAGAGGACCAAGTTTTCTGTGGCAAGAAGAGTTGCCCAGCGGCGAGATTAAGGTGGGAGAACTTGGATCAGAAGACCCAGAAGTACGGAAAACAGTTGCACACCACACGTTGACATGGATTGATTCTTTGGCGGAACGGTTTGTGAAGTTCTCCAGCTGGTCAAGACTAGTCAAAGCTATTGCAAGGCTTATCAGATTTTTGAAAGAGTTTAAAGGAATGCAAAAGAGAACCAATGAAGCAACCAGTCTTGAAGAAGACAAGAAGCTGAACTTGCAATCATAGCCATTGTACAAGGCTCAGTCTTTCCAAAGAGATCAAGGAGCTTCAGTCTCGAAAGGAGTTAACTAAAGACAAGACAAGTAAGCTCTACCGGCTCAACCCTTTCTGGACCATAAGGGTGTCCTCAAGTAGGAGGTAGGTTAGAGCAAGCTACTCTGCATCCATACGTCAAGCACCCAGCTATTTTGCCAAGGACCAGCCACATCACAAGGTTACTGATTGATCACTATCATCAGCATGTGGAACATCAGGGCCGGGCATGACAATAAATGAGCTAAGAGCAAACGGCATTTGGATACTTGGATGTAGTCAGGCAGTATCATCCTACATCTACAACTGTGTCAAATGCAGGAAGTTCAGACGAGGAACAGAAGAGCAGAAAATGGCAAACCTGCCTAATGAAAGAATGGAAACAACTCCTCCATTCACATATTGTGGGATGGATTGTTTTGGTCCATTTTATGTCAAAGAAGGACGTAAAGAGCTCAAACGCTATGGACTGCTGTTCACGTGCTTATGTTCCCGTGCAGTACACATTGAGCTACTCGATGATCTGTCAACTGACGCCTTCCTTAATTCATTCCGAGCTTCCATTGCCCTACGCGGAAATGTGCGACAGCTGCGATCTGACCAGGGTACAAACTTTGTTGGGGCAGGGCGAGAATTCCTGGAAGCAGTAAGAGAAATGAACCAGGAAAGCCTGAAGCAACTCGGCTGCGAGTTTGTTATGAACCCTCCCTCTGCCAGTCATATGGGTGGAGCCTGGGACAGGCAAACTCGTACAATCAGAGCGTGTTGTCCTCCATCCTAGACCAGTCTTCCGAACATTGGACAATTCATCATTGAGGACCTATCTCTGAAGTGATGGCAATAGTAAACAGTCGACCCATCACCCCACACCTACTCAATGATCCTACCGGACCTCAACCACTCACTCCCAATCTTCTTTTAACAATGAAGACGTCTGTAATACTACCACCTCCAGGAGACTTTGTACGGCAGGACTTGTACCTTCACAAGAGATGGCGTAGAGTTCAGTACCTAGCTAATGAGTTCTGGCACAGGTGGAGAAAAGAATATTTGTTGGGCCTACAGCAAAGACAAAAATGGCAGAAAACAAGGAGAAATGCAAGGATCAATGATATAGTCATCATCAAAGATGAAACGGCACCAAGAAACGACTGGAAACTCGCTAAGGTCACAGCAGTTTATCCAAGTGAAGATGGATGTGTGCGCAAGGTGCAGTTATTGATCAGTGACTCCACATTAGATTGTCATGGAAAACAGTCACATTGTTAGAAGCAGAATAGACCCACTCATAAGTTTCTAATGGAAATCACAAGTGATTTGGTGGGAGTGTAGCTGCTGTCGGAGCAGCTGAATCTGGTTTCATTTTTGTTGTTGTTTGGTTACTTGTTTTATTTAATATAAAGATTTGAGTTTGAATGTGTGATAGTTTTTTGGTAAATTTGAGTTGATGTTTATTAAGGTTTGGTTAAATCTATGTATAAATGTGGGAGGGGAACTTTTGTTTGGTTCCGCGGGCCATGTGTTGCTCAGGAAGACATTGGCTGGAGCACTTGAAGCTTCAGGGTGACATGCAAGTTGTGTGAGGACTGGTCGTAACAAGTTATTCCTCTGGAGTTAATGAGGCTAATGAGGTACAGTTTGTTTATTTGTATCTTGTTTATATTTCATTTATTGTGAAATAATTTAAGTTTGTCTTACTTTTCTTTAGTTCTGACGGCATTTGTTTGGGACTGTGCAAGAGGTGTCCATAAATAAATGGCTGTGACAACCAAGAACTTGTAGGCTTTGATTCAACTCGAGAGGAGTAATAATAGCAGCAATGGGACGCATCTCGAACAGTGATGCATCCAAATACAGAGAGGAGGTGCATCAATGACCACCTCTGCATCAACATGAAGAAGACCAAGGAGATGGTGGTGGATTTTAGAATCGACAAGGATCCACTTAACTCCCTGTACATCGGAGGAGCTGCTGTGGAGGTGGTCTCCAGCTACAGATATCTGGGTGTGCACATTTCCAGTGATCTCACCTGAAGTACCAACACCTCCTGTCTGGTCAGGAAGGGCGCTGAGGAAGTATCTCTACTTCCTCAAGAACTGTAGAGAGCTGGACTTGGGAACTCAGTCCTGAGGAGCTTTTATCACTGTGTGGTGGAGAGCGTTCCCTGCTCCTGCATATGGCACAGCAGCTGCACTGCTGCTGAGAGGTTGGCTAAAGCAGTTCACAGTGTACTGCACTTAAGTCAAATGTTGGAGCTAAATGTGAATATATCGTGGATAACAATAATTCAAATAATTACTGAAAAAAATGCATTTGATATGCACAAAAAAAATTTTTCAAAGACTCCTCTTGGATCATTTTTGATGGCGCCCTACCATGCACAGTGAGGAGTATACACATCCAGCTGAACTAGAACTCATTCTTAGAGCTTATACAACTAAAAACTTGCTGCATCACTATCCTGCTGCAGAGGAGACGTTTCAATACATCTTTGTCTGCCCAAGTTATTCTTCAGTTTGATAAATCTTTCTTTTTTCACTTCAAGCCCAGTTTCAGGGTCTCTGCTGCTCAGTCATGGACTCCTATTGTTCTGTCCCTTTTAAAAAGTTATGCTGAAGTGCAGTGATAAATGGCAAACATTTTGCTGCCTTCCTTACAGTGCAGAAGGAAAGATTATATCAGAACTAGAACGTATTTTACAATCAAACTAAGTATTTTTGTTTTATTCCAGCCAGGAACTCAGCTATAAACTAAGTTTTTATTTCTATACTGGAATAATTTAAGGTTATTATGTCAACAACCATTTCCATCATTGCTGAGATTTTTTAAGCAAAAATGGAAAATTTAACCTTTTAAATTTTCCTTGAAAAAGGAAATCACAATCACAACAGCCAGTTGTGATTGTTGGGAAGAGTATTTTTGGACTTTAAAAAGCAATGCTGTGCTGAAAGCTTTTCAAAAGTCTGATTCCAAAGTAAATCTAATGTTTCAAAGAGCAGAGGTTTCATTCTTCACTCAGTAGCATGCATTTGTGCTCAACCGCGCATGGTGACATTTTCAGTCAAAGAGACAGCAGTAGCCAGCCAGGAGCTGCAGCATTAACAGACAGACACAAGTGGAGCTACAGGCTGCATGTTTGTGAATTTTTCATCAGTACATTCAATCCAACTCTCTGAAACGTAGGCGTAATTTGAACAAGCAAAGCATGCCTTTTAACTGTTCGCTTTCCATTTCACAATCTTAGATCTTTTTTCCAAATGCCAACTTCTTACTATTTCAGCTGCTCTCAGTATGCAATATGTATGACAGAGGGACTGCGATGGACTGCCACTTTAGTTAATATTAAATAAATAAATACTTCAACAAAGACAGTCATGAAAAAACATACAAAAGGATGTAGATATGTATAGATGGGATGGAGAAAATGACTTCACTTAAAATATTCTAAATGTATGTTCATGTTTTTGTTTTTTTTTCTTATTCTTCATTTATGTGTTGTCTTAGTTCCTTTCATTACTTTTTTCCAAAAGGAAGAGCCAAGTTTGTTAAGAGTCCAACAAAACAACAACACATACTCTAGCTTTCCCATCTGATCCCTACTACATCACAGTTTTGCATCAAATTAACTTTGATGATGAAAATATTCATACATTATAAGTTATCTTGTTTACACAACCTCACAAGTTGTTGTCTCTGGAACTAGACTGTGGAACTAGTCTCTTCAGTTAACAACCTGAAGTTGAAAGGTTTTATGTTTCTCTTAGAAAGAGATGCAGAAAAATGGGAAGGAATAAATACAAGGAAAAAAAGGGATTTCCTGATTAAAAAACATTTTACTTTGAGGATTTTGCTGATCCCAAAGCAATCAATCCCTGGCAACCAAATTCAAGATCAGATGTCTTAAGACTAATAGCCAAAAGAAAATTCACACCAAAAACTTAAAGTGAAAAAATTAAATAGGCATCTAAAAATACTTACAAAAAAATGTAACAATCTAAATGATTTTAAAAGCAAATTATTTGACCTCATTGTGAGCAGCCGTTATCTGGATCTCAGAAACAAGTGAAATAGAGTCAGTAATTGTTTGGGCATTACTATGAGATTGTTTCCATGTTCCAGGTTAGATAATGAAGCTTTTAGAGATTCATGTATCTAAAAATGATTTAATTATAATTTTGATTATAATTTATACATGAATGAATAACATGGTGAAAATATGACTTAAAATTAACCCCCATCTTTTATAAATGACCCTGATTATTGGGGTTGCATAACTTTTCAACCCCATATTTATCTGTATCATGTGATATGTCTGCCACTGTGCTGCTGATAAACACACAATTTCCAACAAAAGGAAAAAATAATAATTATTCTGTTTTAAGCAGTTTTGTTTTCTGTGTAAATATAGATCTAGAACACACAAAAAGTATTTTACAGAGCAAACAATGATTGGGTCCATATAAATGCATTAAGAATGAGCCCTGTTCAGACTGTTTTCCTTCATTTACAGAAGGATCTCAATCATTTTGTCCACATGTAGAATGACAGTCTTAACCCTGATCAGAAACTTTCATGAGTATAGCACTTTGTAGTCAAATTAAGGCCAAAGAATTGTAAATAGAGAGCCGACGTAGGGGTTCATATAATGGCGAGAAAGGTTTTAGTTTGTTAACATTTTATTTAGAAACAGAATCTTGCTGTAAATAGGGACATTAAACAGTTTGCATTGTTCACTGTCTCCTGGATGTGTTGTTGGGGGCGTGGCCTGCAGTACCCGGTGGACTGAGAAGGGTACGGTCCTGAGGAGAGGAGCTGGGTGGCACGTTTTGCTATGTTGGACCCTCAGATCATCTGGGACTTTGACAGCTGTCGTGAACGCTGTCGACTGTCCAGGGGGGCACCTTGAAGGAGAGGACAGCTGCTGCTGAGCTGTGACAACTTACAGCTGATCACCATCATCCTGATCTCCAGGACAGATCTTCCTCCTGCAAGGTGTCAGATTGTTGTGAAACCCTTAGTGGTAACACCACCAGGCCTCCTTGTAGATACTACAGCGATTTGCCTGGTTACTCTTCTCCTCTGTCCAGTTGCCCTTCCTGTCCCTAGTCCTGACCTACCCCAATGGATTTGGACCTCCTGGCTTTTTGACCCTTCGTCTGTCTGAACCTGAGATCTTGAAACGCCCGACCAGAATCTGGTTTCCCTGGTTCTGGCCCTGGCCAGATTGACTTTGAAGAAGCCGATCCTTCAAAAAATATCAGCCTGTTCTGAATATACTGCTGTGTCTGAAACGTGTCATGGGCCAGTGTTGTTGATACATAAATAAGCAAACATTCATTTGTGACTACAGCCCTTTCACAAAGATGGCTTATTCCAGCATATGTATTAAAGTTGAAAATAAGAATGAATTCATACAAGGCATTAATTATGCATATTGTTTCTTGTAAAATAATTGCTTCTCCTCTTTGACTTCTTTGAGTTCTGGGTGTAAGAATTTTTATTACTTTGAAAGGGTTTTATCATGTTTTAAATTAATCACTATAAATTGAGGACAGTGGGTTGTGATTCCTTTCTGTACATTTTCTTGCCAGTAAATATTACTACTGACTTTTTGTGCACAACGTGTTGACAAAGAAACATCTACAAGCAGTGGAACATCTACAGAACATCTACAGTGGAAATATTTTGATCATTTACTAGTCTAAATGATCAAACCACCATTTACACTACTGGTATGATCCAACCACACAACCTCTTTGCTGCTGCTTGCTTGCCACCAGCTTCTGAATTTAATTCTACTCTGAGTACTTTGGCAGTAAATTTGGCATTATTACTTTTGTCTTACCTGTGTTTATTAAAAAAATAACTGCATTGTTTTGTGCCTGTGCTGCAGCTTGATAAGTAAATGTGTGATTATATATGTCAACTATCATTCTAAATATTTACAAATATTCATTAGCGTGTCCGTATTAATTTAACGGAGTGTACAAGTGGAACTGTACGGTTTCTGTGTTTGTTCTTAGACCTAAAACGGTACATTATTTAATATTTCAATGTGTTTCAAAACTTTTCATATATTATCTTTCAAACCGGCCCAAATCGGTGTTTCCTCACTCGCTTTGTTGTGTCTTTCAGCTGCAGCTGGCAGTTTAACCTAAATCTGACTGGCAGCAAAACTGTCAAGAAGTGGCCTTGTTATGTACTAGAATGGGAGGAAGGCATCGCAAAGTGAAGCCGACCAGAGTCAAACTCGGGTTACCCCAAGTTTGACTCTGGGGTCAAACTTGACCCCAGAGACCAAAAAGGAGGGCAGACAATATGGGTCCCACATGGGTTTGTCGCGGTTTCCATGGTGGTCCCACATGGGTTTGCCCATGTAGGGCCACCATCATGTAGGGCCCATGTAGGCACATATATGGTTTCCCTGGTTCCTACAGTATAAGGCTTAACCTCATGGACGCTGTTCTTCCATGGACATCAGACTGTTGTTCTGACAGTCAAAGAGGAGTCAAATATGTTTACAGATCTATTATGCCTGTTTTCTTTAATAAAATGTCATATTAATGCCATTTTGTCATTAAGTTTGTGTACACACATTTTTGGAAGTATGATCCATCCATCCATCCATCCATCTTCTGCCGCTTATCCGGGGTTGGGTCTCGGATAAGCCCAACCCCGTAGCAGCTTAAGGAGGCAGGCCCAGACTTCCCTCTCCCCAGCCACTTGTTCCAGCTCCTCCGGGGGAATCCCGAGGCGTTCCCAGGCCAGCCGAGAGACATAGTCCCTCCAGCTGTCCTGGGTCTTCCCCGGGGCCTCCTCCCGGTGGGACGTGGCCGGAACACCTCACCAGGGAGGCATCCTGACCAGATGCCCGAGCCACCTCAACTGGCTCCTCTCGACGCGGAGGAGCAGCGGCTCTACTCTGAGTCCCTCCCGGATGGCCGAGCTTCTCACCATATCTCTAAGGGAGAGCCCAGCCACCCTGAGGAGAAAACCAATTTCGGTCGCTTGAACCCCCGACCTCGTTCTTTCGGTCATGACATAAGATAATTTTGAATGACATAATACACATCGTCTGCCACATTGGTGTGTGTTTAACACCAGTGAAGAAACTATTAATGGTATGTTATGATGTAGTCGTGTCAGATCAAAAAATTTACATGAATCAGTATTGATTCCTTAACTTTGATTCAATGTAAAATCAACACAGGTGTAAATCCACATTCAGATGATAGTTGAATCAACAATGGACCACAGCAAAACAATATTCTCCAGATACCTCAGATTAATCAGTAAATAGTGAAATGTTTTGTATTGTATTTGTATTTGTATTGTATGTATTAGTTATGCTTGAAACTCTAATATTGATTCAATAGTGGTCACTAATATATCATTTCAATGCCAGGCTTCAACAAAGATTCAATGTTTTTCACATTTTACATATATTTTTCTATATGAATGAAAACCTCTTAGATGAAATGAACTGCAAGTCTCTCTGCAAGTCTTACCACTACAAAGACTCACATGCGTTGCAGAGGAAGCCATATTGCCTGGTGAAAAATACTTCAAGCACAAAATCACCTTCATGCACATCTGAAGCAGGTCTATACACAATGTGATACGCAATTAAGCCACTCCATCCATCCATCCATCCATCCATTCATCCATCCATGCATCATCCATCCATCCAATCATCATCCATCCATCCATCCATCCATCCATCCATCATCATCCATCCATCCATCCATCCATCCATCCATCCATCCATCCATCCATCCATCCATCCATCCATCCATCCATCCATCCATCCATCCATCATCATCCATCCATCCATTCATCCATTCATCCATCCATCATCCATCCATCCATCCATCCATTACCTTTACATGCTTATGCAGCAGCGAAGGAGACTTTCTGCTGTGCAGAGCTGCTCAGGTGTGTGTTAGTTATATATATCATTCATCTAATGATATATATATAAATAGATTTATAATAGGCGCGATACCAGCCTCCATTATGCTAATTCTGGAGGCTGGTATCCTCCATTATCCTAATTCTCATAAAAAGCTGATACTGATCTGCTGGATGTTTTAATTGCGCTGTGGTGCAACTCAAAGGCTAAAGCACACGTCATACCTGGTGGTGATGGTAAAACACATAATGGAGCTTCTATATGATCTAGAACACGGTACTGAATGTGAAACCACTACAACACCGAACGAAGTTCAGACCCTAAACAGTTGTGTCCAGTACTTCTGGACACAGAGCTACAGAAGTACTTAGTGGATCACACAGTCCGACCAGAGGTTAGGGTCATTCATTGTTTAATTTGCTAAGCTGAAGGCAGCAGAAAAACAAGAGCTCCTACGGCCAACTCTGTCCTCTTCCTCTGTTTGGTCCTCCTCATCATCATCACCTCTTCTGATTTCTACGTTTCAATTGATTTCAATGCGCTCCAGTTCAATTTCAAAAGGCTTAATAACGTCAATTGTTATTCACTATTTTGGCTGAAGGAGCCAGGCAGTTGGACCGTTACACGTCATTTACCCAGAAGGCATTGCAGCGTGAACAACATGGCGACATTCCTGTGAAAATATTGTATTAAAATTTATTGCAATTAAATAACCTACAGTATTATTACTGTGTTCTTTATACATCTTTTTATAACTAGTTGTGGTTCCCTTTAAATCTGTGGCTGTAACAATTGAAAATATGAAAAGTTTCATGAACAATATTGCAAGGCTCTGTAGTGAACGAATACAACAGAAAATAACATAAAAGCTCAATGTTGCAATTTTTTAAACAGTCTAATTTTGCACCTTTTTTCTTGAGGTTTCTTAAGGCGTCCACACTGAGTTATCAACAACTCAATGCATGTAATTTGTTTGACATAGCAGAAGTAACTTTAAAATGGAGAACTGAAGCACCACAACCTCCAAAACCACACAGAAAAATTAAGAATAAATGATGCTACTTATTAAGTAATGTTTTCAAGGAGAAAAACCTAGTAATATAACCGGGACCTGCAAGAGGCTAGCAAATATTTGACACTTTCTAAATGTTTTAAACAACAAATAGGACAAGGTTTTTGTTTTTCTTTGAGATAAAATAAATCTGAACACTTAATACTTAATCGGGCAAAATTTTATAGAGATTAAGCAAATTCATAACTTTATTTCTTAAATCTTTTGGACTTCAGAGGAAAAAGAGATAGAGATGCAACGCCGGGAAATAAAGTACAATCTGACATCCTAATGACGTATTTTTCTTTTTCTAAAAAGAAATTTTTATCCACTTACTGAACAGTTCCTCCGAGAAAAATGTCCCAAAGGCCCCCGTGTACCATGAAAATTTGCTGGAGTATAATCTCTGAAACTTCTGCTTGAATTAAATCACAGAAAATAGCTGAACCTCATTAAAGCCACATCCAAGCACATTGAATTCAGTGAAAGACTTTCTTTCTTTGATCATTTATTTTGTTATAATACTCTCTCTCAAATAATATTCACCTGCCCAGCTCAAAATGCTTCCTTGAGATTGCAACCCAATGTGCTTCTTCCTAAACAACACAAGTTCAGTGCAAGTCCATGAAAAAACAAAGAAAAAGAAAGAAGGCCAAAAATGGTTCTGTTCCATTAACCTTTTCTGTTTTCACCTCACCAGTACAAATAGGTATTTACACTAATACACTATGCACTAAATTTTGCTGTAAAAAATTGTAAAATGCCAACAATTTCTGACTGTAATATCCAAAACATTTTATTACCATAGAAAATGCATAGGATTACCATAAATCAACACTGCAAAAACAAAAGAAATCTGTAAATTTACGGTAAAAAATTGTAAAACAGTTACGCTGGAAGACTGTAATGTAAAGAGCACTTCATTACGGTAGAAAATACATGAATTACAATAACTCAATAAACATATATTTCAAGTGATTTTGACAGTCATGAAATGTAGAAAACACAGAAATCTATTGTAAAACTCATAGAAAAAAAATTGTAATATTCCCAGCATCTAATTACCCTAAGATTAACAGTATTAATTGGCCACTATTACAAATTTTGCTTATGTTTACATCTGTGATGTAAAACCATAAACCAGGCTGCAAACGTAATTTACAAAGAATAGAATGCTGGTGTGCGATATTTTGGTTTCTTTTGTTTTTTAATAATTAATTTAATTTATACTGCTTTTTATATATCAACCTGAAATCTTAAAGGTAGACCAGGTATTGAAATGGCGATCCACCAATTGCAGGCCAAACCTCTATAGCCGACAGCACCATCATTTATGAGAGGGTTTGATTAAATGATGTATTTGGGATTATTTAATGTTATATCGACCATAAATTTGTCATACATTAAGAGAACTGTATGTTAGGTCCTGCTGCTTGGATGAAGCAGCAAGACCTATTTCTTCTACAATAGGTCATCTTTTATATGCACATATATGCTGGGGGTTTTTTCAGATCTCAGTGTGGCAGTATGCCCGATAGGCTTTGAACGCACCACACATGTGCGGGAACCTGATTGGCTGTGGCGCTGGCGGCAGTATAAATAAGGCTCACCTTCACCTGTTGACATCTCATTGTTCCTCCGGGTTCAGACCTCGGTGTTTGCATGTTAGCTGCATCCTATGGCGCTTAATGCTCGGCTCAACCTGCTCATGGCTGCCTGATCTTCCTTTTCATCAGAGGCACTACAAATAGAGCTCTGTGGTAGGTGGAATGCTCATTGCAGTATGCTTCCAAATTTTAGTTCTAACCACTTATTCTCCATAGCCGCTGCTGTTTGTCCTTGGCTGGCTGTTTGTTCTCGGCCTGTTGTCCTGGCCGCTGTCTGCTCGGTTGCCCTTGGTCCGGCTGACGTCCTGGTGTCCCGCCTGTCATCGCTGTCTGCTGTCACCGCCTGCCTTTCATCCTGACTGCTGTTCCCACCATCCCGTCTGCATAAAGCGGATTTCTGCCATCTGTCCAGGATTGTTGGTTTGGGCTGGGGCTCGGACTGGTTCCCCCGGTGCCGCTCGGGGTGGCATCCACGGTGTGGCCGTTTCTTCTGGACGGTTTCCTGAGTGGAACTGTCGTTTGACCATTTTGTCACTGACTGACTTGCACAATTGTTCATTCTTAAAGTGTGTAATTTAACTGTGATTTCTATTTATTTCTGACAGGAATATCCAGCTCGTGGTGTTGGTGGTGGACTCTCCCGGTGGTGGTGATCTTTATTTGGTTTGGCGCATGATTTTCTTTATTTTTGCAGTTTTGTTTGTCGTGTTTCTGTTTTTAGGTCACTTTCCTGATTTGCACTGCTGGTGAGTTGAGCTATTGACGTCTTTTATTGTGAGAGATTTTAAATTGGTACATTGATTAAACAATTGTGAATTAAATAAAGCATTGAATCGTGTGAAGCGGGCCTGTGTGCCTTGGAGGTAACTTTTTAAGTGGAGTTTTTGTGCCCACATTTTAATCACACTGGTCCCGCCACATCAGGAAACAATGTTTTTGCTGATTTTTGTTAACTGAATTTTAAACAAAAATTGTTTCTTTAAGTGGATTACTCATAGTCTATACTTTGTTTAATTTGGAATTATTTTCTTTACAACTTTCTATATTGGAATGCTTATGAACTACATTTCCTTGTGTGTTGTAGTGTAATTTTTATGGTAAAATTCTGGTAACAACTACTACCAGTAATTTAGCATCAAGATATTTTTAACAATAAAATGTCAATATATCACACAGTCTTGCCTTGTTTTTCACTTATGTAGTACGGTGTATGTTTTGTTTAATAGTAAGTTGCCTAAAAAGTTTACAGTTCTTAATTGCTAAATTAACGGTTGCCAAAATATTATACCGTAATGCCTCATGTGGATGCCTCATGGGCGTTTTTACTAAGTGAAAACCACAGCTGCTGGTATTTTACCATATATTAGGAAATACGGTAGGACCGATTTACGGGTAGAACAGATCTTCAAAACACCTGTAGCTGTGGTCGACAGAACTTTACCGTATTACTGGCAGCCAGTATTTTACGGTGGAATTCTGGGAACCCCAGTGAAACTGGTGTTTCACAGTAAAACAAAAAACAGATTTTACCCATAATTTTTTTTAAGGTGGAATTTCTGCAACATCAGCTGCTGCCGTTTTACTGTAAAATCTATGTTTGTTTGTTTTTTTACAGTGACAAGAGCACATGTTGAAATATTTTCTTTTTATAAATTCACATGAAGCCAACTACAGCGAATCCTACTTCATGGTGCATAGCCATATCTCATTGCATGCAGCTTGGAGAGACATCATTAGTGGAGCAATCTACGACATCATAATGTTCTACTTAGTTGTTTGTACAAGTATTCACATCATCACATATAGGGGCTTTAGAAGAATTTTTAATATTAGTCAAGTATAATTTTATACAAAAGTACTATGCTGCAGTGAGGTTCATGTCTGGTGAGGCACTGACTTAATCAAAATCCCCCTGCATGTTATTGTTTGCATACAGAAATTTTGCACATGTGGACAACATTGAAGGGCAAAAAGACTATACTTTCTGCCATGGTAGAATAATTCTGTTAACTCAATGAAACTTAGAAATTATAAATATTTTATGTTTATATATTAACATAGATATTGTTATTTTAGTACTATACTGCACAGCAAAGGAAAACCTGTTAAACTCAAAACCACCATTTTCTCGCACTGTGTATTGGCCAGAGAGCGATACTGGCTTTGAATGGGAACATTTGAAAATTCAGTGATTTTGAAGAAAAAACAATCCAAATTGGTAAAGCAAAATGAAAATAAATACTTCATTGTACAAAACACAGGATGAAAATAGCAATATAAATGATCTTATCATTATATAATTCTTCCATGATGACAGGTGAGACTCTGCCTCCCCTGCCTCACCTGACTGTACGTCACTGCTATGGTGTGAATGTTTCTAAACCTACCTACAGCTTATCAACAATCACATGGTCTCCAAAGTAGATTTTGATGCAGAAGACATGCTGGTGCTATCAGAAGTTTGCAGTTCAAACCCACAATTAGCTCCAAGGCTGAAAGGTGGAACATTCACAGATTTCCATCTCATGCATAATAAACCGAAAAGCTTTAGTGTACTTTAGCTTTACAGCAGTTTACAGTGTAAACCCTCCTTTGTTAGCATAAATGTTAAAACATTCATAAAGGTTCACAAAGTGGTATTTCACATTAGATTATGTGCATAGTATAACTGTGCTGTGCAGCACCAGTAAAACTGCGAAGCCCAGTGAGAGTTTTCCTCCACCATGCTTACCTGCAGAAAACAAGTTCATGATCAACTAGTTAAATATTCTGTCGTGTGCTTTTACAGCATGGTGAGAACTTACTTCTTAAAAATTAGCAGCATCACAGTAACGGATCACTGTTTGATGTAAGAAGACTGACAACAGATCTGACTTCAAATTAGTCTTCTCATTTCTGCTGCAGAGTGACAAAAAGCACATGCTGAAGAGCCAGTGGCAAGTCTGTTCCTTCCAATAATCAATGCCCCATGAATCAACAAAAGAATCACTGAACAACAGGAGCTGATGGACCTTCAATGCTCAATGATAACATCTGGTTCACCAGAGTACAGTATGTGTTCATGACAGCAATGATTGCCATGTCAAGTGACTCATCTCTAAATATCTTAATGCCAACATGTGTCAGGGGAATGTTAATGATGTTCTGTCAACTTATCTTCACCGCTGTTAAATGGATGTCTGGGAACTGTTATGTTTGTCATTTTCATATCATATACAGCAAAGTTTCATTAAAGTAGGGCTCTGTCCAGAAAAGGTTGGATTTAAGACTAGAGATGAAGAAGTATTTTTGCTGGAGAGCAAATAAACACAATTTCCATTTTGTGATTTATTTTTGAGCAAGCTCATAAAAGATGTGGACACCAGTAAGCTTGTCTCATAAAAGAAGCTACTGAGATTAAACTGATTTGCTGGACTTGTCTTGTTGATATTTTATTATAAAAGCTTTATTTATTTTCGTATATCTCATTCAGCGTTCCATCAGGTTCATAACACTGAACAAAGCAGAAAATAAGAACAGTATAATGTCATCTTTTGATGTTTTGTAGAGTTTATGTTCTGCTGAATCCCTCATATAACTCTGAACTACTGATCAAAAAACTAAAACAGAACTATTTATTATTCAACTTAAGAAAAAAAGTTATTTCAACAGTCCCAAACATTTTTTTTTTTTGCTTTGATTGTATGAGCCACCTCCTTCCTGGAATGTTCTGAAAACATGAAGATCTTCTTGTTGTCTTCATTTCCTGGAAACAGCTCTTTGAAGGTGTCCAGAAATGTTCAGAAATTATAGTTATTGTTGCAATAGTGTTGTGGTCAATGTTAATCATAATGAAAGTCTTTTCATGAATTCAAACTTGGTGAATCTTTTCTGGACATTCTCATAGTGGGTGACGACTCAAACCACCGAGGTCACCTAAAAAAAAGGAACAAAAACAAATAAAGAAAAGGCAATGTGATCTTAATTCCGCACGTATTTAAGTACCATTTCAAGAATGCTCCCTACTGCACACTGTCAGAATGGTAGACTGGCAAACAAATGTCTAGTTTACATGACTGGTTGTTGTAAAGTGCAATATAATGTTTTGTTAATACAAGAAGCATAATGAACAAAATGATTCTGATCAAATATTTGTTTGCCAGAAGTTCATACAGCCTACCACTGTTTTAATTCAGAATGCACCTTTAATGCTTAGTTTTACTCACATGAGTGTAACTTTTCATTTAATGAGCATTCAAAATTATTTCCAACCAGATACTCTGGCTTGTAGATGCTTGCAAGAAGTTTATTAATAAATAAATAGATTAAACATCAATTTTACACAACAATAAGTGTCTAAAACAACTTATTAACTCAGCTGGTGAATGTTAATTCCTGCTCCCCCTTCTCCACTTACCTGTCCCTTCCCACCCTTGAGGACTGACTTTGGGCACCCCAGATCTAATATATGCATCACCTACATAAGCAAGATCTACATATGCAACATTAACATATCCATAAAGTACTAAGACCATAGACATCTACCAAAGAGACATAGCAATAACATAGACTAACAACATCTAGACATATGACTCCCATACTTAAGTTTGTGATGGTCAAAATTAAATCAGTGGAGGTTAGCTAGGTTTTACGTGTTTAACGGGGCAAGATTCAATGGGGCGACCGATGGTAGCACTCAGCCACACTGTTCTGTTCCTAGTCAAAAAACATCCCCTCACCCACCTATTTTTTTTATTTTTTATAATTTTTTATATTTTTTACCTCGTCGCATTTCTTCTGATAATCTGGAGCGGGTGGGGCCTTTAAAATCCTTCTTAGAGTTTTCCCAGACAATAGTGGAACACACAAAAACACACACAATTACTAACTTTTTTTTGTACTGTTGTAACCATTAAAAAAAATCTCCTCTTCAATTCAACCTTATAAGTGGAGACACATAGCTGATATTACCGTTATAAAATAGCTTACAATTAAGTATTCAGAAAGATCAATGTAGTTTTCACAGATGGTGGAGTGTTGTTGTTAGCAGCTGCTGAAAGTAACTAAAAAGTTACTTTTAATGTAACTTAGTTTGGAAAAGTAACTAACTACATTTGGAAAGTAAGTACTTTCCAAATCAGGTAGTCAGTAACCTAACTAAGATACTTTATCAAGGAGTAATCAGTAATCCGATTAAATTAACTTTTTCAAAGCTCATTTTATTAATCTGTTTTAATAACCAGATAATTGAATACAGAATCTTGGTGCCAGTGGTAAGTACAGATGAATATTTAAATAGTATCAGGTTCCCAGGGGTATTTCAATTCAAAGTTTGGGGGTGAAAAATGTGTTAACAAGGGTGGCTTGACAGAAAATAATCCATCCATCCATTTTCCTACACCCTTGTCCCTTACTGGGGTCAGGAGAGTTGCTTGTGCCTCTCCAGCTATCATTTCGGGCGAGAGGCGGGAAACACCCTGGACAGGTCGCCAGTCTGTCACAGGGCAACACAGAGACAGACAGGACAAACAACCATGCAGACACACTCACACCTAGGGACAATTTAGAGAAGCTAATTAACCTGACAGTCATGTTTTTGGACTGTGGGAGGAAGCCGGAGTACCCGGAGAGAACCCACCATGCACAGGGAGAACATGCAAACTCCATGCAGAAAGACCGGGGCCGGGAATCGAACCCAGAACCTTCTTGCTGCAAGGCAACAGCTCTACCAACTGCGCCACTGTGCAGCCCCTAATAAAGAACCACTGCTTATAAATTTAAAAAAAATTACTATATATGTGAGCTTTCTGTTTTGTGACTCTTGGGTTTTTTAATTCAGTTTTGTGTTGAAGAACTACTTTTAAGATTCTGCTAAATGTACTTCCATGCTTATCCTCTTTGCTAAGTGCTTGTAGTTATGATCATAGGATTGTGTGCTCTACTCAGCTGTTTCTCCTCTCTCCACAGATGAATACTGAAGCTCTGACAGAGGATCATCAGGTTCTTGGTCACCTTCCTGACTAGGGGCCTTCTGTCCTGACAGCAGCTTATGCTCACAAGATAAATCCAACAGCTCTCCCCAATGTTCGAAGAAAACTGAACCCCCAGTCAGTTGTTGGGGATATAAGTTTGATTATACTAATTCTAGTATAATTAGTATATATACTAATATATATAGTATATATATATATATATATATATATATATATACAAGTACAAGCACTTGTACTAAAGTAACTTGTACTTTAGTGCATGTGAAAATAGTAGATTAAGTATGAATATTTTAAGTAGATTTTAATTCAGGTAGGTTTGGGTTAGTGATTCAATCCAAATAACAATTGATGGGTATTTTTCTTAACTTACATAAAAGAGTTGCAGACACAGCTCTGAAAAGGCCTTCAGCAGAGGTTGTCTGTCATGGAAGAGGGGTGAGAGAAAAGCAAAGGAGGACTCAGGTCATAAACTAACTGTTGCACCAGGCAGGTCTCAGCTAAGGAGTTTGTGGACAGATAAGCAAACACAGGTGGAGAAACATAATTTAAGGTTGGGAAAGGCAAGTTTTGTCTCTTCACATACTTAATCAAATTCTCTCAGAAGGGGAGAAAAACATTAACGCTTTGAGAAAAAAAGAACTAGTACCTGGAGTACTAATGAATTGCTGACTAAAGATAACATAATACCTTTTAAAAACTTATAATCTAATTTGTAGGACATTTAAAATGAGTTATTAACAGCATGTTTTGATTGAGAAAAATCTCATTTGTAGTTATTATATTAATAGTACTAATCCGTGACTAACTCATACTAACTCAGATGTGGGTTAGGGTTAGGGTTAACCCTAGCCCTATAAAAACCCCTCCACCTTATCGTGGTGGAGGGGTTTGAGTGTCCCAATGATCCAAGGAGCTATGCTGTCTGGGGCTTCACGCCTGGGTGAGGGACCGGACAAAACTCAGCCCAAAGACCCCTTAGAACGAATAAGACCTTTGGACTTGGTCTTCCCATGGCCGAACACGGGTCACCGGGGCCCCACTCTGGAGCCAGGCCTGGAGAGGGGGCATGATGCACAAAATTACATTTTTGAGAAATTATACAAATTTGACATCACAATAATACTAAATATAAGTCAGACCAAAATCATACTTGTGAATACTTTCCATACAAATGTTGATTGGACTTTCAGATTAAATCAATATTTGATCAATATTCCAGATTTTTTTTCCATGTGATTTATTACAAGACTTTTGTAAAACATTCATACAAAGTAGCACATTTCATTTGTGGTATTTCATTTTTAAAAACCCCCAGTAAAATTTTGTTGTATTATATTCAGAGAACAATTTTGTATCATCTTCCTACAAATGGAAAATGGAATGAGGCTACAATTAGCTGTGCCAAGAGCTGTGAGATGCACGAGTTATGCTCTGCAAGTTACTTTACATCTGAATGACCTCATTATGTTCTTGCCATTACCATTCTTAGGATATACCGTAGCGTAGGTAACTTTTTTAGCTTTTAACCGCAATTAGACAACACTATTATAGATCACTTGTACATAAAGGACTTTTTTGTATGTTGCTTTGCTAAACAAAATTGTTACAAATGACACACATTAATGACCCTCAGAGAAGAAGAGTTCACTAGTTTGGATTATATAAAATAAATTCAATCTTGGTTTTATTGCTCAGCATAATAACTCAAAGGTGTGTTGTCTCTGTCCCACAGCTTGTAAATTCTGTATCTTCTTTATAGTTCCTCTGACACTGCTGCAAATTTATAAGGAGATTGGACTTGTGAGAGCATCTTCCTCTGTCAGCTCTGTTTCCTAATTGTCCCATAGGAAGCCATTACTGTGAGCTCACTCTAGTTTTAGGGAGAGTCCTGATATGAATGAAGCTCCTTTGCTGGGAAGCACCATGAGGAAATACAGTTGGGGTGGTCTCTGAAGGTAAACGCCTGGTTTTTGAAATTCATTGTTTCTGTCCCCTAAGGAACCTGCTGATTTACATTGTCTGTCTGCATAATTACTACATGGCTTCAAGGTACAGGCTAACTCAGGCATAAAATAAGTGTTTAAACAAACATCCAGAGAAAATCTAGGAAATCTGGTGATAGGCTGGATTATGGAATAAATTGTTCTCAGTTTGTGCAAACAACCCAGAATAACAGATCCAGCCAAGCAGTAAAAACTGTCTCACATAACATCAGGCGACCACCAGTGTCTAACAACTGCCTGTCTGTTCCCATCACTGGCGTTCTCCACTCTATTTTTCCAAGTAAAGTGGATGCAGACTCACTTTAGTTGTTCATGTGAGCATAGGATGACTTTACTGAGCAAATATTTGAGTTTGAGCCGTCATCAAATGAGAGCCAGCAGGCTCAAATCATGGCAGTGGCAGCTATAGCTGCACTTCTGGTGACAGCTGCCATAAGCTGCCATGGCTGCCATGACCTGCTAGTGGCCTGCCACAACCTGGCACAGGCTGCCATGGAAGCAGCTTCTACTAGCTTCTGCAATGTATGCCATGGCTCTTGTGTCAGACTAAATATTAATTATTTTATTTTGAACCCCCCAAAAAAACTAAATACATATATCCATCACTGATATGGTGTCATATGCCGCAGCTTCTGTGTCAGATTGAATATGAATGACTTTAGTTAGAAAAAAAAACAATGATGGATCTGGCACAACCTTCTTTTGTGTTTCCTCGCAAACGTATTACATTTCCTCTCATAAAGGGTTGCGTTCCGGCGGTAGAGGGCCGCACTGGGTTAAACTCGGGTAATCTGATCTGTCCGACACGTTTCAATCAACTCCAGGTCACTTCTTTGTTCAGTCAATTGTCTGTTTATTCCATTCTAGATTGTCATGCTTAAAACTTTGTAAGGACTGAGACACAGACTGACCAGGCCAAACAATGCACAAATGCCAACTATCAACAGCACCACAACACGATCAACAGAAATTATGACCACCCTGCCACCCACTTCTTTATAGACACAAAGCCAGCACCATACTTGGTGACAGTCATGCCCACATCAATACCACCGAAGTGTCAAAACCGCATGCTCCTGTCACACCAATAATTACTTATTTCATTCATATGGCTCTAACACCTGGCATAAAGCAAATACACCCTGGTTTATTTTGGATACAGTCACAAATGTCAATTTAAAATTTCTAAAGAGCCTCAGTGAAAATGTTTTTAAAGCCTGTTGAATACTTTAGTTTTTCATATTGCTATCACGAAGGAATAAATTTGAGCACTGTTATGGAAATTTCATTTATCAAAGAATGAGAATCTGTTTCAATAAACAGAGAAAGATTAATCTTTGTCTTTAAGTTTCTTTATTCGAAGGCAAAAGCGTTGGAAGACCCTTCTCACTGAGCGCAGTCAGGAGAAGAGCCCAGAACGACACACATCACATCGTTATATAGTCACAGCAGGCAAAGACCCACCCAGAGTCTGATCTCATCTCTATTGCCAGATGAACCACAAAACAATCCTTACACCTCACGAACCGTCCCTCACCTCTTGGAGGAGATGATTTTATGGCAGGAAAGAACCGATAAGGATCTCAGGAAGAACTTCTAATTCTTCTCTATCTCATGGGTTACTGATGGGTTCACGTCAAATAAGGGTATAAACTGCATTCCTCACATCAGTCCTTTAAGACAATTGCCAGGTTAAGCGTTTTACCCAAAATGTCTCCATGTCTCTTCTGCTATCACAGTAGTCGAAACATCCAACATTATCTGGAAACTTCTTTCATGAAAAAACACATCATACAGAAATAAAAAAAACACAGCATTCAGTAAGTAAATGGTAATAAACTATCATCAGTTCCATCAAAGATGAGATAAAGCTAAATACAAAATTTTCTATTACAGCGCTCTTATGTTATAACATGATAATTATATTGTAATGTAATGTTCATATTGTACCAACATACCAATTATATTGTATAAGCGGGATAATTTTATATTCATAACGTGGCGGTAATATACTTGTAGTGCAAAACACTGTTAATCAGATGTCAATTATAATCATGTGTTCTGAATTAGGGAAATGCCCAAGACTTGTAGGGCTTGAATGACCAGTGCTGAAAACACTGACTGATTCGACTGGCATTTAATTTATTAGATTTCAACCAAAAAAAACATTGATTCAATGACACAGTTTCAATGCTAGTTAATTGGCTAGCATTGGGTGGCTAGCATTGGGTGGCTAGCATTGGATGGCTAGCATTGGATGGCTAGCATTGGATGGTAGTTTCATGGTTGATCCACCATCAGTTGTCGACTTCAACCAAATATCAACCAATCTGACTATAATTCAACGTTGAGTTAACATCATGTGCTATCTGGGTGTTCATCAGTTAAGCCTCAATCCTCCATTATGCAAATATATATATATATATAAAATTTATTTTCCTCATTATTTTATTTTTAACAACAGACAGAACATAAACCTCAGATTGGAGAGTTGGAGGATCACATCAAAAAGTTAGAGGAAATAATTGGAAAGAAGGATCAGGAAATATAGAGACTTCGGAGGGCAAATTTACTATTACAAGATGGTACGTTCACAAATCTCATACAAAATGGTTGCTAAATAATTTCTTATATCTGACATACTTCTTATATTGTGATTCAGGGCTGTCAGACGCAGTATATAAAGGTGTCAAGGAAGCAATCCAGGCAGTCCAGCAGTCATCTGGTTCTTCCAACCAATTACAATCTGAAGAAGGACAGGTATGCCTATAACCTGATATTAGAAATCATGTGAATAATTTCAGATAAAAGACATAATATATTTTGGAGTTTATATGAAATTATTTTTTGGGTTTTTGCAGAGTGTATCTTTGAAAAACCATACAGAAAACTCTGTGGCACTTGACTACACACACCAATACAGCGGACTAGAAACTTGATGGACTCCCTCTTCACTCTTGAAGAAATGTCAACACGTTCAGTGACTGGAAAGAAAGGAACTCCTGGTGATAGGAAGAGAAGCCTTGACCAGGATAAAGTGAACCTTGTCATTGGTGAGTATACCTAAAAAGTAACTTCATTACTAACCACCACAGCCCTCCTTCCCCCCTTCTAGAAAACCTCACATATCAACACAAACATTTGTGTTATGACTTAAGCCAAAAAGTTACGACTTTTAAAATTATGTAGTTTTCTTAGGAATAATGTGAAACACAAGAAATTTCACCGTTATGTGAATCTCTGTAAATCACATGATGAAGGCAAAAGCATATGTGATTTTGTAGTAAAACCTTTTTACATGTGATTTTCATGTCATCACAAGGAAATCACATAGGTTTTCAACACACAACATTCTAAAATCAGATATATTTTGTATGCATTTTCAAAAATCATTCATATCTAAAAAATTGTGTGAACCACATGTGCAGTTTTCTTGTGGTCATGGCTTTCACAGGTGAATTCATGTGAAATCGACAAATACATGATATTGATCAGATGATAAATACTTTTTTGCATTGTTTTATGCAGACCAAATCAAAGAAAGTGTATAAGGATGTTGATGTCACTGACATCAAAGTGTGCATGGCACCAGGAGGCGGGCTGAGAGGTGACATTACATTAAGTTAAATGTGATGTAATTTGATTATTTCATATGTTCTGCTCAAGTAATTTTTGAATTTGTCTTTATACAGGAAGCCAGGTGTTACGGCCCCTGGCCACTAGAGGCCGCCCTAGAGTGTGTGTTGTGCAGGGATCCGACGGGGAGCGACCTGATTGGCTGCCAGCTGACCGCACCCCCATTGGACCAGCCGAGGGAGTGTCACCAATCAGACTGTGACGAGGTCCACCTGCTCCCCATAAAAGGCACCTGGACCATTCCTCCGTGGGAACAGCTAGTAGCAGGAGGTGTTGTCAGGCTGTTCCCCACCGTTGGCCTTTTGTTGGGTTTTTGCTGCTGCTGTAAAACAGCTAAAGACTGCTTGTTAGGCTAAAGAGTCTGTTTGGGAGGCTTCGTGCTCCCTTTGTGTGGTTTTCTTTTATTCTGGGTTGTTTGGTTTATTTTGGCTTGATTTGTTTGAGCTCTTTGTAAGTTTATTTTTTGGCATTTAAGAAACTTGACTTTGTTAGTATTTTCCGTTAGATTAATTTGGGTTACATTGTATTGCTGTGCGCAAGCATTGTTTGTAATAAATCATTTTACATTTTACTTTGCACCATTTTTCCCTCTTTATTCCCCCGGGCACACCTTTATGTTACACCCCCTGCACCCCTAGACCACGGGGGTCGTAACACCAGGGAACAAAGATGTAAACCAGCAGTCAAGTCGTCCGGTGGCTGACTGGTCCCGGTGCTGCAATTTGTGTGTGGAAAATGTTTGTTTTTCTTTATTATTTGATCTTCCACAGAATGTTGCTCACATCGATGAGCAACATTCTGATTCTGAATAGCTTTAAAGAGGAATCAATAAATGTATCTTTTTTTTGTCAAATATTTTTGTCTCTCATGACTTTATTCACAGCAAGTTTTTTGTAACAATATCTTACAAAATGAAATAAGATATCATTAGAAACATGCATTGAAATGATGTGAATCATGTGTATAAACACGAATGATTATTTTGAAACATTTCATGGTAAAAACACATGTGGAAATGTGGGAATCACATGTGATTTTACCACGAAATGTTCCAAAAGCACGTATACATGTGCTTTCACATGTGATTCATATCATTCACACATGTAAAAAGTGGTGTGACTTTCACATGTGACTTTCACATGTGGATTTTATGGGATTTTTTTGTAAGGGCAGTCTAATCAGTTTCAGTCTGTTTATGTATGATTGGCGACAGTTGCACATAAACAAGCTTATATAAGCTTCAACGTGTGTGTAAGCAGACAAACGAGATAGAAGAAAACACAGAATCCATCCATGTTGGTACAATATAACCATCAATTTATAATGTGATAGCACTCTAATTTTTTTCCCCTCCGTGATATACACCTCCATAGTAAATAAATTGATTTTCAATCACATTTTTTGCACCAGAGTTAAGAATACATTTTCACTTAAGCTCTTTAAATGTGTATATATTAGAAATTTTAAATTGACATTTGTGACTGTATCCAAAATAGACCAGGGTGTATTTGCTTTTTGTGAGGAAATGCAACACTTAAAAGTTATAGCGGAAGTGCCGCTATAACCGCCATGGCCACGATTTGAGCTCGGACCTGCTGTATCAAATGCTACAAGTTGTTTGCCAAATCTTTTCTAAAACAAAGTAGTAACATTCATTATTTATTTATTTGCTCTTTAGTGAGCATATATATAGTGAGCAATGATAGCAGTGTTGCTTTCTGCATGTAAGCCTATTTCACTTTAGTTTTCCAAATCTCAAAGATGCCCATGAAGCCCAAGCTGTGTGTGACACCAATGTCACAATCATGGAGGCGAGGGGAATTTTGTTTAGTTAAGTTTCTGTATTTAAGTAAATATTAGTATTTAAAGTTTAATATTTTTGATTTTCATTTCTGGGTCTTTAGTTTAGCCAAACTTAGCTGTACTGTTATTTGTTTTGTGTTATTAGTTGCATTCTGTTTAGTTTCCCCTATTGTGTCTTATTGGTCTGGTGTTTTTAACTTAGTCCATCACAGTGGTACACCCTCCTCTCATCCAAAGTCCACTGGAGATAAGGACCAGCTCCCACCATACAAGCCTGCATGGATAAGCAGCTGTAGACAATGAATGGCTGCTTTGTAAGAGTGTTTGTTAAGCAACAGGTTAACAACACTTTTTAAGATGTTACTGTAAGTTGCAGTAAGAAGAATTTTGCTATTTTGTTTAACATGTTCTAGATTTGACCATATTGCAACAGTTTCTGTAACATATTGTAACACAGAAACTGGTCCATAATGACATAAAGTCACCTACTATTTTTACATGGAATGCACAACAAAAAGCGAGAGTTGTTTCTTGTTCTCTCTTTGAAGAACACTGACCCAGATTGTTCAATTCAATTAATAAATACTTAATTGATTCTAAAACCAAATAAAATTATGTAACTCATTAAAGAGTCATATAATGTGATTTCCTGTAATAGTCTGTATTACACCGAATCTGAAGAAGCTTCTGATTGAAGACACTCTTTTTCTATGACAATCTCATGAAGAGGATGCTCAGCAGACTGTCATAGAAAAATTAAGTTCTGTGAAGTCAATCAGTATAATATTAAGCAGCCCTTTTTCGTCAGCGGTCCTTGATATTTAGCTGATAAATAATGCCCTCAACATCTTGGCTGTGCCCATCTTTTCTGCGCTGACCCTTATATGATAGAAATGCAGCGTTTAGTAGGCTGATGAATAGATCAACAGCTGACTGCAACACAGCACCTCTGAAGTTAATATCTGAACAAAAGTCACATCACAGTGGAAAAACAAGGATAGCTCAAAGATGCAAAAAGCCATTTGTTACTGTTAAAAGGGACAGATGCACATGAGAAATGATCAAAGCAGGAAGCCCATGCAGAGGGACAGGAATGGCTGCAGGGAGCTGTTATTGGTTGCAAAGTAACAGATGAAATGCCTCAGCGTCTCCAGGTGCTTTCCAGGAGTAAGAGAGCGTCACATTACTCCCGCTGCGCTCTCTCAGTAGCTGCCAGAGGATGGAGCTGGATTTGTCAGCAGCAATCTTAGCACTTCATCTGTTTTCAAAGGCCTTAAGCTCAAGCAAAGAAAAGGCTTCACAGAGTACAAGGCTGAGTGAATTAAGAAAGTTTTTATTAGTCTGGTGTGTTGGTTACTGTGCATTTACCTTGACTTCTGAACATATTAACAACTGAAGGCCAAACTCACTCAGGCTTTGACAATGGCCCAGACTTCCCTCTACCCAGCTACTTGTTCCAGCTCCTCTGGGGGTATCCCAAGGCTTTCCAGGCTATTTGATAAACATAGTCCCTCCAGCGTGCTCTGGGTCTTCCCCAGGGCCCCCTCCCAGTGGGACATGCCAAGAACATCTCAGGAGGGAGGCATCCAGGATTCTTCTTAACCAGATGCCCGAGTCACCTCAACTGGCTCCTCTCGAAGTGAAGGAGCAGCAGCTCTACTCTGAGTCCCGGATGACTGAGCTTCTCATCCTATCTTTAAGGGTGCGAATGAGAGTGCCACCCTAGAGAGAAAACCCATTTCGGCCACTTGTATCCGGGACCTTGTTTTTTTGGTCATAACCCAAAGCTCATCACCATAGATGAGGGTAGGATTGTAGAACTACCGGTAAATGTCAGGTTCAAACTACCTAAAGACACTTCAAAACACACAAAGAAGTGATTATATTTTACTCATATGAGGAGAGTAATGTGGAGAGAGCCTTCAGTTACAATCTCCAAACTCACTCTACCAGCTCATCGCTCTCCTCGCTATTTATTAATTTCAAGGGTTTCCCTAGTTACATATCTGAAAGCTGCACTAAGGGATGGGGAAAGATCTGCAGCCCTCAGTACTCACAATAGATAACATAATAGTTGCATATGTCAAGGTTCGGTCGGCTCTATCAGCTGCAGACATAACTAAAACAAAGCAACTCTTAGTACACTCAGTATTCTTCCATTCCAAGCGCTCCTACACAGCACAGCATTGTAATATCAATGTACATTCTACTTAGATGTACATTGATGTTATTGATTATAACATCAATGTACATCTAAGTAGAATATATCTGTATGTACATTTATTCCAACAGTAAATCAAGAGCTTTGCTTTCTGACTCAGCTCACTTTTCACCACGACGGACAGGTACAGCACCCGCTTCACTGGACATGCTGCGCCAATCCGTCTGTCGATCTCTCTTTTTCCCTCATTCGTGAACAAGATGTCAAGAAACTTAAACTCCTACACTTGGAGCATGACATTCCGCCCGACCCTGAGAAGACACTCTACCCTTTTCCGGCTCAAGACCATGGCCTTGGGCTTTGAGGCAATGACCCTCATCCCAGCAGCATCTGCAAAAAGTAGAGATGCAATCCTAAGGCCACCAAAACGGATGCCCTCAACATCTTGGCTGCGCCTAGAAATTCTGTCCGTGAAAATAATGAACAGAATCAATGACAAAGAACAGCCTTGGCAGAGTCCAACTCTTACCAGAAACTAGCCCGACTTACTGCCAGCAATGCAGACCAGGCTCTGACACCGGTCATACATGGACCTAACATCCTCACAGGGTTCCTCAAGGGACACAGTCGAACGCTTTCTCCAAGTCCACAAAACACATGTAGACCGGTTGTGCAAACTCCCCCAGCACCCTCCAGGATCCTGCTGAGAGTGTAGAGCTGGACTGGAGAGCAGTAGACCTTGCCAAGGAGGTTTAAGAGTGTGACTCCTCTGTAATTGGAGCATGCCCTCTGCTCCCCCTTTTTGAACAGGGGGACCACCACCCCAGTCTATGTATTTATTTTAAAAATGAAATTGTTTGCAGCAGACAGTGGATTGGGCTGTGCCCTGTCTGACGAGTCAACTTGACTGTCCATGGCTGAATTGATTTTGTTAAGGTGACCAGCTGAAACCTGAAGTAAATTTTAATTTGTTCTATAGAGTGTTCATGTTACCAATATTAATGTATGTGTTGTGAAACCATCCAAACATTATGACCAAGAGAGCCCACTATTCAACCTGACCAACCATTATAGGATAGGCCTTTAGTCTCTACATATTACAGTGTAACAAATTAATCAACGCTATGGCAACAAAAATGCTGCTGGTTTTCACACCTTAATGATCTGAGTGCTTGTGAAGGCCTCAGCACCTCAGTGCTCATCTGTCAGTATTCACCATCAGACTCTCAAATCACAGCAGTAATGTTGTAGTGTTTCTATTCTGAAGGTCACTTACCTCTTTAAAGTGACAGGAAAAAGTAAGGGACTTGTGTGTCATTTCAGGCCAATACAGGTTTGACATGTGCTTCCCCTGATGCTCAATCACTGTGATTTTCTGTTTCCCACTCAGCTTTTGTAATTCTGCTGCCCAGCTTTGCAGAGGCAGGTGGGAAGTGATGAATGTGGTGGAGACTCCAGCAGGTAGAAAATGATGAATGGCAACAATCATGTCTGACCATCAGTAGAGGCTGAACAAAGCAGCAACACAATGAAAATGATTACTTGAAGAATTCTGTGAAATTGGTGACATTATATTTTTAATTCTTTTGTTCACATTAGTTGCTAATTAATTTTCTACATTGTGTTTCTGCAATCAGCAGCTTCGGTTTACAATTTGATTGTGTTTGTATCTCAAAATTTAAGCCAAGTTTACTGTGGAATTTTAGCATGTTTCATTGTGTGTTCTGTAAGTGGGAACTTTTGTTAGAAACGGCACTGAGTACAGATAAAACAAAAGAATACATGCTTAAGACAGAAATGTAATTTGTGCAGCTGTACAGCTGAGTCAAAGAAATATGTTTTCCATCCATCGATAAACTCTCTTGTCCCTCTTATCTGTGTAATATCAGAGGGGGGCTTTGTCTATATCCAGTGAGCACTGGATGAGAAGCGGACATTTTAAAATGTCACAAGTTCAAACTTGCAAATATTCTGTAGATAACTATAATCACTGGAGAGCATTAAACTCTGGAGGAAAAGATTTAAGGTAAAGCTTTGGTCTTATAAGCTTACCTTTAGGTTTGAGCAACATCATTGAGAAACTAATGTTGAAATACAAAATTTCTTGTTGGAATATTACTAAACTGTAGTTTCATTATCTGCTACCGATGTAAAATAATGTTTGTAGAAATGCCAATATACACATTGGTGCAAACACTTCAACAAATTCAAAAACGAAACAATATTAACTTAGCACAATTACAAATTACAAAAACACAACAACGTTAAAGGAGCACAATTACAACTTACTAAATTGCTACAACATTAATAAAACAGAAAGGGTATTATGGAGTGAAAATAGTCTCAAAAGATTTGTAACTCGTAAAATGATTCGTAACTCGTAAAAAGGGTACAGTCCAGTTACGACTGCAAAACTACTTTTGAGACTCATTTCAGCCTACCTGATTTGTGTTGTAGATGGTGCGTTTACATGCTACTAAAAGCTCGGACATCTGAGTTTACTTGAGAAATTGTTTTCTCCATAGTTCAACACGTATTTCCCTCTCTGCTTGTCTCGTCTCGTGGCTAAGACATATTTTTGTGAAAAATATATATGTCATTAGACCCACATCTAATTTTTATATATATGTTTATAAACGATTCCTCGTTTGTGACAGGTACAACTGTAATTACATGGGTGAAAGATTCCACCACTAGGTGGCGGAAGTTTATTCTGCTCTGGCTGGGAGAAGCGTTCAGTCAAACACTCCATAATGGCGGGTCGGGTCGGAACCAGTACTTCTGGTTTACCCTCAGAAGGGTAGGCCACTTCCTGCTGAGGGTAAAACTAGCAAGTTTTAACATCCACTTACTTCTGCCATCTGCAGCGGCAGAACGGACCTGTCAGCGCCGAACCGCACTAACAGAACCTCTAATTTTACAATGAAACGGGATAATAATGGGTTCTGGAGAGTCCGGGTCACAGATCTGAGTGATCCGAACTAAATCAGAACCAGGGTGATATTTCGGCTGCAGGTAAAACTCTGAGGCATGGGTCCATCGGGTCTCGGAACCGAGACAAGGTGACCGAACTGACGGGTTTAACACTGGAACAGAGCCGTCCTGCTGCTACGCCTCCAGAACCACATGTCCCGAACCTCAGGAGAACTCGGCTGCAGGTAGAGCCATCCGGAACATCCACTAACTTTTGAGGGCCAGAAGGCCACCACCACGATTACTGGTTCCGACCCGACCCGCCATTATGGACTGTTTGACTGAACGCTTCTCCCAGCCAGAGCAGAATAAACTTCCGCCACCTAGTGGTGGAATCTTTTACCCATGTAATTACAGTTATACAGGTCACAAACGAGGAATCGTATATAAACATATATATATAAAAATTAGATGTGGGTCTAATGACATATATATTTTCCACAAAAATATGTATTAGCCACGAGACGAGACAAGCAGTGAGGGAAATACGTGTTGAACTATGGAGAAAACATTTTCTGAAGTAAACTCAGATGTCCGAGCTTTTAGTAGCATGTAAACGCACCATCTACAACACAAATCAGGGAAGCGTGAAATGAGTCTCAAAAGTAGTTTTGCAGTCGTAACAGGATCGGTACCCTTTTTACGAGTTACGAATCATGTTTTACAAGTTCCGAATCTTTTGAGACTATTTTCATCCAAGTTGAGAACTCGCTGATTGGACGACAGTGCTTTTAAACCGGAAGTTATCACTTGAGCAGGTCGGCCCGTTGTTGCGATACATTATAGCGTCTGCCATATTGAAAGTGGCTTATCTGCCAGCAAGCTAATACAAGTAGATGAACTGAACTTCATAAAGTGCTGTTCTGCAAAGTATTTTAATTTAATGAATATCACTGACAAAATCTCTTACACACTATTATAGGAATGAAAAAGAAAACTCTAAGGACAATGTTTCAAACATTTTAATGTGAATGAATATTTAATTGTTTTGGGATACAAAAATTACAGCTAATTCTGATAAATATTTTTTATTGATGAACACACACACACACACACACCCCTACTGTGGTGTATTAATGAATGTATTAACACAATTCCATAATTCAATGTGCATTTGCTATTTCAAGATAGGAATGAAATAACGTAACGTAAATTTTTAGGCATTAATTGTAATGACAAACTTTGAGCAGTTGTCAAACTTTAGCTACATATTTTTACTTTAAAAATATATTTATTACAGTGTAATATGTCAACTGTGCTATGTCTGTGTCATGAACTGGTGGTATGGTGACGGTGAGAAAACGCAGGCTGACACGGGAATGAGGAATGAAAAAAGGATTTAATGAAGAAAAACACGATGTGACGGGGTAACACAACGACGACAACGGTGAGGATCCGACACTAGACAAAGACAACAGGTGGACTTAAATACACAGGGAGGGCAATCAGGGAACGGGACACAGCTGGGATTAATCACGGGGAGCAAACAAGACAACACAGAGACTCAGACACCGAAAACCTAAACTAAATACACAGAAAAACTCAAATCACCACAGTACCCCCCCCCCCTTAAGGGCGGCTACTAGACGCCCAAAGCACAAAGACCACACAAGGGAGGGCGGAGGGGAGCCGGACGGAGGGCCAGAGTCCAAACTAACAAAAAACAACCCAACAGGGTGGTTGGAGAGGCGGGCTGGAGATGGACCCTCTCGGAGGAGGTCCGGAGGGCGTTGCCGGCGCAGCAGGCGGACCCCTCGAGGAATCTCCGGCAGGCGCTGCCGACGCTGAAGACGGACCCCTCTGGGGAGGTCCGGCGGGCGTTGCCGCGCAGGAGGCGGACACCTCGGGGAAGTTCAGGCCGGCGCTGACGGCGGCCCCTCGAGGAATCTCTGGCGGGCGTTGCCGGCGCTGAAGACGGAACCCTCTGGGGAGTTCAGGCGGGCGATGCCTCCAGGGGCCGGCAGAAGGCTCCGGAGGACCGGCAGAAGGCTCTGGAGGACCGGGAGGGAGCTGCGGAGCCACGTCCGCAAACTCCAGGGGCGGAGCCTCAGGCAGGGACCCGGGCGTAGCGCAGGGAGGCTCTGGAAGACCGGCAGGAAGGCCGGCGGCAGGACCCGGGCGCTGGCACCACGTCCGCGAATTCCAAGGGTGGAGCACAGGGAAGCAGAGACTCGGGCAGGACACAGAGGGGTTCTGTGGCAGACTCGGGAGGTGCAAAGGGGAACTCTGAAGCGGACTCGGGCTGAACACTGGGAATCTCTGGAGGGGCCTCGGAAGGAGCACAGGGGAACGCTGGAGCAGACTCAGGAGGAACACAGGGAAACTCTGAAGCAAACTCGGAAGGGACACAAGGAAACACTGGAACGGGGGCTGGTGGCGTCCCAGAGACTCGTCGTCTGGGAGCGGGGACCGGCGGCAGCTCCGGGATCCGCTGCCGAGGTGTGGGGACCGGCCGCGTTCCCCACCACGGGTTCTGCTGCCCAGGGACCGGGGTCTCCGGCGCCGAGGGGCCACGGGCCGGGACTTCCAGCGGCTCAGGGCGGTGCCAACGGCGGGGCTTCCGCCCAGGGGCCGGGACCTCCAGCGGCTCAGGGCGGTCTTGCGACGGCGGCGGCTCCTCCTCACGGCCAAGTCGTAGTCTGACTCAAGGCCCAGTTCTTCCAGCAGCAGCGGAGAAGGCAGGATCTCCACATCTCTGTAGAGATCCCTTTGTGCCAACTCCAGCTGCTGCTGGATCCATTCCTCCCGGTCAAGAAACGCCATGCTTCTCACCTTGTTGGTCGGATCCTACTGTCATGAAGTGGTGGTATGGTGACGGTGAGAAAACGCAGGCTGACACGGGAATGAGGAATGAAAAAAGGATTTAAGGAAGAAAAACATGATGAGACCAGGGAACACGACGAGATGACAGGGTACACTATGTGACGGGGTAACACCACGACGACGACGAGGATCCGACACTAGACATAGACAACAGGTGGACTTAAATACACAGGGAGGGCAATCAGGGAACGGGAGGGCAATCAGGGAACGGGACACAGCTGGGATTAATCACGGGGAGCAAACAGGACAACACAGAGACTCAGACACCAAAAACCTAAACTAAATACACAGAAAAACTCAAATCACCACAGTCTGTAGCTGTCTAGCAGTGTGAACAAAATCTAACAGATTAAATTTATTTTAATTTCTTTACATAAACTGTCATAATACCCTACTACTTCAAATTGAGATATTTTGCTTAAAATACACAAAAAGAGAAAGAAAGAAAAATGCATAGTACATTACAAATTTATTTATATTACACTGGCAATACAGGGCACAGGCATTCTGCTAGTCAAGGTGGGAGCAGTTTGGTGACTGTGCCTTCTGAGACGTCTGGCTATGCACAGGTTAAAGCAAATGATAACAAATATTTAACAGTGTAATAGAAAATACTGTACATCCCTGATTCATTCACATTCAGGAAAAATAACATATCTTCACCATATGGGGGCAATCACTTAGCTGCGAAACAGAAATCTGAAGAAAAACAGATCTTCTAGCTCTGGTCTATATGGACCTGTCCTGACAAAATCCCCCAGTCTCTGGATTAGTTTACTTTCAGTCCAATTCAGGTTCGCTGTTACATCAAACAAATTATGATCATCTATTCATCCATCCATCCATCTTCTGGCGCTTATCCGGGGTCGGGTCGCGGGGGTAGCAGCTTAAGAAGGGAGACCCAGACTTCCCTCACCAGGGAGGCGACCTGACCAGATGCCCGAGTCACCTCAACTGGCTCCTCTTGACGCAGAGGAGCAGCGGCTCTACTCGGAGTCCCTCCTGGATTACTGAGCTTCTCACCCTATCTCTAAGGATGCGAATGAGAGTGCCACCCTACAGAGAAAACCCATTTCGGCTGCTTGTATCTCGCACCTCATTTTTTTGATCATAACCCGAAGCTCATGACCATAGATGAGGGTAGGAACGTAGATCGTCCAGTAAATCAAGAGCTTCACTTTTTGACTCAGCTCTCCCTTCACCACGACAGAACGATACAGCACCCACTTCACTGCAGACACTGCACCAATCTGCCTGTCGATCTTCCATTCCTCCCAACCACACCCCTAAAGGTCTCACTGTCATTGCCCACGTGAGGGTTGAAGTTCCCCAGCAGAACAAGGGAGTCCCCAGAAGGGACACTCTCCAGTACTCCCTCCAAGGACTCCAAAAAGGGTGGGTAATCTGAAAAGCTGTTCGGCCCTAAGCACAGACAACCGTCAGAAAATGTCCCCCCACCCGTAGGCGGATCGAGGCTACCCTCTTGCTCACCGGGGTAAACCCCAACGTACGGGATTTCTTTTTTTTTTTTCTCCATGTCCTCTTAGGGGTTCCCTACATTGCCTCTCTCTTTTTAGAAAAACTACACAGAATAAAAAAAAGTTAGCTAAGCTAAGAAAATAGAGTAGTTAACTGGGCCAATTTAGTTACAAAGGAAATATTTCATAGTTGTTTAGAAGTTTGTTTCACCACGGAAATGCACAATACTGGCCACAAAGTCAAAAAATTCTACTTGTAAATTTACATTATTAAAATCTTTAATTCTTACCTGTGAAAGGTAAAGGCAGCACATTCTCTCCACTGCCCCGTTCAGATGGCGGTGACGTAAGTAGAACTCAGGGTATATGTATTTATGCCAATTGTCCAATCAGCGATTTCTCAGGTCTCTCACTAGGACATACCTGTTCTGTTCTGTTAATGTTGTAGCGTTTTTGTAATTTGTAATTGTGCTTTCTTAATGTTGTTGTGTTTTTCTGAGATATTGGCTGGAAATCTGGCAGCTTTCTGTGAAATTTACCAGAGGGCATGAGAATCCCTTTGGCAAATTTCACCGAGGTCTGCCAGTAAAGACTGTGCTATTTGCTCCCATTTATCCACCTGGCAAACAAAATGGATGAACTGCTCTTTCTCATCGACAATCCGCATATCTGCCACCCTCTGCTTCACGAAAAGCCGTGGGCAACTCACAGTTACTAGCACTTCTTTTGCCAGAACATTTTCATTTACAATTATTTTTGCTATGACTTTATTATTACTATTGCAGTTTTTTCTTCATTAGCAAACAATATTTTCTTCAAAAAATTTGGTTGATTACAATACTTTCTAGGAAATGTGAGATTGTTGTTTGTGGTTATGGTTTTTGGTTGACTGTGTGCCGTTTTTGTACAAGGGGGGCGCTGCGATTTCTTTGGGGGCGTTTGCTCGAAGGTAAACTTTACACCTTAAGTGCACAACAATACCACCTTAGACGACGAGCTACTTGCTGAAACTGTATTGTGTCACATTAAGTCACGCTTGGCTGTAAATGTATTGATAGCAGCTCTTCTTCCCTTCAGTGTTTCTGTTAGCATCTGTTAGCTTCTTGGCGCAGCTCTGCGGTTCTTCCGCTGGTAGCTTCACCTCATCAGATCAGTGATACACCAGCTGATGACGTTGCTGTGATTCACTTCTCTGTCTGATTTTCAAATATTTCATGTTTTATTGAGGATTTTTGTTCACATGTTTTGGCAGTCCAGTGGTCATGTCAAAGCAGCAACTTATTTTAAAAAGTGTTTAAATATTTGTCTGAATGCTACCCGATTTCATGGAAAGACAACAGAATATTGCTCTGATAAACATGTAATGACTAAAATCATGATATCCTCATTGTTGTCCCTCTAAAAAATTAACCCATTTAAATAACAATTAAAAAATCCTTCCATGGGTGATACCACCATAGACACTGTTCAGTTTCAGATTTTATATTGGCACTGTAAGTGGTCCGGTATGAAACGGCAATACCACAGCACTTTTGAGTTTCAACGTTCAGAATATACCGGGATTTGATCAGCTGTTTTAAAAGACTTACGTCAATCTGCTTTTTTTCCCCATCGATACGCTGAATCCGAAACTGAACAGTGAAAACTCAATATGAGTATCAAATCAGGTGGAACACGTGATGATTAAAGCAGCGCAACAGTTTAATCAACAGGTGATGAGTGAAGATTACCGGTGGTGGTGAGCGCCAATACAAACAATAAAATAAAACTAGCAACAGGAAAGAAACTAAAGAGGACATAATAATAAACCAAGAGAAGATAAAACTAATCAAAGAAAACTGAGTGAAAATGCATGAAGAAGAAAATGCAAGAATAAACTAAGAAACTAAATTAAATACAGAGGAATAAACTGGTATGGCAAGACCTTTCCAGCAATAATTAATACAACAAACAGACACTGTTTTCAGATAAAAGGTTTTTCAGATAAAAGGTAAAATAATATAAAGGTATATCATATTGGAATATTTTTCCACTGTGATTGGCTGCTGTTAGGCCGACCGATTTTAAGTTGAATGTCCATTCATTGCATTTTTCGTAGACGCCTGTAAAAATTATTTTTATTCACAAGGCTTTTTGTTCTCTGGGACATTATTTTTGATGATAAATACAGAAAAGATCATATAAAACATCAACAATAGTGATAGTAATATTAACAATAAAATAATATTCAGTGTACAGTAGAATTACATTTTTTTATAATGGGGGGGGGCGTTAAGGGACCTGGATAATGGATAGAGGGGCGCTGGCCCAAAAAAGTTTGATAAACACTGGTGTAGATTATCACTTTGTTCTAAAATATTTTGGTATGACAAAAACCTCAGGTGCAAATCATTTTTCACAGCACTTTTATTATGCTGTGTTTCTTTAAGTTATAGGCCAAAGTATGTTTAGCAATTGTTTTCGGAAACAAAAGAGTTAACATGAGCTCTAAAGGCTGAACAAAAGGTAGCTGCAGGGTAATTATGCGTCCTTATCTTATTTGACCCATTTACTTATTGAACCTCAGTTTTTCAGTGCTAAAACATGAGTACAAATGTCTTCTGGTTAAACATTTTTTTAAAATAAAACTGTGTATTTTGCGGTTTCTTTTTCTTTGAACTCTTGTGAGTCAGAACTGCTATTTACACATTTTCTCTGACCCATGAAGGATTTCAAGTTTTTCGCATTTCGATAAAACAGTTCCAGTGAAAACACACCTCCATTCATGCGTAGAAATAACAAAATTGTCTGACTGCATTCAAAGAAGATTAGATGTTATTGTTTCTTGTTAAAATGCAATTATGTTCTGCGTGCTCAGGTCATTTACCTTTCAGTGCTCTGTGCAGGTTCTGTTTGCACCATGATATATGAGCTTCCTGGCTTGCAGAGTTTTGGAGGTTATTGGAGTTTTAGCTTTGATCATATACCTTTCTCATTGTAATCTGAGATATGTTGCCCTCAGAGATTGAAACCGAGAGCTCCTCTTTCCAATTTTCACAATATACCAGTTTTGCAGCTTTTTAATAACATTTCCTTTTCTGCAAAATGTGCAGTGTTGGATAATGTACCAGTAGCTTTATCCACAAGAGAATGATTAAACCTGCTGCCAGGTGGTGCATTATCACTTTTGGCAAAGATAAATCACCTGTATGTCTATCAGCCTTTTTGTCAAAAATTGAGAAAATGTTTAATGATGATGTGATTAGCAGGGCTGAGAGCAGCCTGAGACAATGGGGATATCAGAGGGCTTTATTAGCCACATTAAGTCAGACTAATACTGAAGGTCAGCTTTTGAACAATGTACCTATATTTCAGAATAGCTTCATTTGTTCAAACTGACCTTCCCTCAATCTTCTTCAAAATAATAAATAACACACTGTTCCTCACTGGTTGGAGAACAGACGTTGTGCACATTTAATTGATGATCTCGTCAAAAATACCATGGTTGGACAAGACAACAGCTGTAAATATTTTATATATCTACTGTCTGGAAGATGTTTACAAGCAATTATTGTGAATGAAACATTTAATCTTGAGTGTCTACTGTTGGCAAACTGTTTTTGATAACAGCTTATCAGAAGTCTCTAGTTTTATCATATGCAGAATAACTGCATATGATAAAACCATATCAGATGCAGCTGGAAGGAAGCGTGGCACATCTGTTTATGGGACCTGCTGATACCTTCATATGGTATAAAAACTGAATTTGGGAAAACATTATTATCTCAGATTTTTAGTTCTGGATGCCAGATTTTTTTGGCCATATCACCAACATAAAAACTTTCTCCCTGGAAGATGAGCTCCCCGATGTCCTCCTTGGAATGCTGGTCCGGACGGATCCATCGTCGGTAAAGACCTCTAAGGCGGTGGTAGGTTTCAGTCGGCGTTTCCCCAGCCGGTATACTTGTCGCTCTGAATTTCAGTCTGTAAGTTTCTGGTGAGATGTCAAACTTTGTTAACAAAGCCGTCTTCAAGTCCTTATAGCAGTGAGCACGTTCCTCATCCATGGCAGCATAGGCCTCCAGCGCCTTCCCAGAAAGGAGTGGCATGAGACGACACGCCCATTCACTCTCTGGCCACCTCCAAGTCTTGACAATGCGCTCGAACCGCAGCAGATAGTTTTCAAGGTCTTCTCCTAATTGATAAGGGGGAATCTTTGGATCAGTGGTGTAACTTACTGAGCGACGATGCAGGCTTTGATCACTGCTGTCATCGTCATCACCGCGATCATCATCATCACTTTGCTCTGCATCAACTCCTGACTGAAGATGGGGCGTGGTTGCTGCAGCGACATCCTAAGATTTCGCAGTTCCTTCAGCAGCCCTTTCTCTCGCTTTTGCTGACCTGCCATAAAGTCCTTCATTAAAGTGAGAAACTCACCGCCAGACCCACTTCATCCACTGGGGCCAGGCTTTGATTCACCTTCTTCATCTGATCCTTCCGTCGTTGGCATGCTCTCCCACGCTTTATCCGGCAACTGTTCTTCCATCTTTGATTGTGATCGAAGACCAGATCGTTGCTTCACCAGAATGGAGAGACCAGCATCAGCATCACAGGGACACCAGTTGTTTTGCCAAGCAACAGAGACTGCTCGGCCTACTACAGCTCGGTGGAAGAGAAGAGCAGCAGCTCTGGTCCAGGTTCTTTTATTTGATGAACACTGTGAACAGACAAGAGTGACAGTAAGCGCCTTGCTGACCAGCCTTTACTGTGCTAAATTGTGGTAAATTGCATATTTACAATATAGGTCAAACAATTACTCATTCCAAACTTTCACACAAATATCTCTCACCAGACGAGATCCTCTTCTCCGACTCGCCATAATCCCACTTCTGACACCATGTATGACGGGATTCTTATTATGACTTGGTCAAAATTAATGACAGCCAAAGCCGGACACCACTTTAGTGCATTTTTATTAAGGTTTTCTTCAGGGTTTTTTTTTTTTTAAGGTGAACCAGTTGATGGCCAGCTCCCCGATAATCCGGACCAAGGATTATCGCTCCTTGGCTGAAGAAGCAGACCGGATTTTGTTGGCTTCCAGACACTACAGTGTGACTCAAGGACAGTCAGAGCCTGGTGATGCCATGGCTGCGGTGACGGAGTGACGGAAGGACGATGTTCTCTGCTTCTACCATCACCGGTTCGGAGTGAAGGCAAAGCATTCGTCCGTGTTCGTTCGTGTGTCAGGGGAATGACAGAGCAGAAGCTCTTGGACATGTTGCTTTTCATCATGGATGAGGTCTCTGGACGGTGTTTCCTGGTGCAAAGTGGAGCATCAGGCCAGTTTCAGCAGGGGATGTTTTGTGCGAAAGGGATCGCCACTGAACACGACAAACGGCACCCCGATTCGCACTTTTGGATCAAGGTTGGCGACAATGTGTTTCAACGGACATCAGTTTCAGTGGGACTTTGTAATAGCTTCTGTGACTTGACCTGTTTTGGGTGCAGATTTTTTGTGTGCTTTTAGGTTATTAGTGCATGTTGCTAATAACTGCTTAATAGACGCTGTGTCTTTAGATGCATACCTCTGTAAACTTGGTGGTCCCAGTCATCGACCCCTCGCCAACATGCTTGCGTGATGAGTATCAGCGTCTGTTAGCAGAGTTCCCATCTTTAACTGTTCCCACATTTTCTGCTACCATGGCAAAGCATGGAGTGGAGCATTGTATAACTACAGTCGGTCTACCGGTTTTTGTGCGAGCACACAGCATAGACTTCGCTAAGTTAGCAATAGCGAAGGAGGAGTTTGCAAACATGGAGCGTCTTGGCATTGTACTGCGCTCCAAAAGTCCCTGGGCATCTCCGTTGCACATGGTTCCCAAAGCAGACGGGGGTTAGCGACCCTGTGGAGATTTTTGGCACCTGCCTGGCTGGTGCAACCATTTTCTCTAAGTTGGACTTGGTGAGAAGTTACCAACAGGTTCAAGTGTATCCCTTAGATGTACCCAAAACCGCAGTTATCACGCCTTCTGGTCTTTTTGAGTTTTTACGGATGCCCTTTGGTCTTAAAAGCGCAGCGCAGACTTTCCAGTGGCTTATGGATTCGGTCCTGCAGGGTATGGTGTTTTTGTTCATCTATTTGGATGACATATTGGTAGCTAGTCCCTCTGCGGAAGAACACATGGTACACCTTCGTCATCTGTTCAGTGAACATGGCCCGATTGTGAACCCAGCTGCCTGCTGTTGAGTTCCTGGGACACAAAGTGTCTTCTCAAGGGGCGGTTCCCCTACCTGCAAAGGCTGAAGTAGTTTCCGCTTTTGCCCGCCCTCCCTCAGTGAAGCCCCTACATACAGGAGTTTTTGGACATGGTTAACTTTTATAACTATTTCATCCCACGGACAGCTCACCTCCTGCACACCTTGTATCTGTTCTTCCAAATGTCTGGCACCAAGTGAGTGTCCATACACAGTAAACCCCAACAGTTGTACAAGCTCATAACTAATAAGTTCACAACAGTCAAATGTCCTTAAGGAGTTGACCAAACTATAAAGTTTTGAGCTCTGTTGACATTTATGACATTTTAACTGAATAGAGCTCAATATTTTATAGCTAATTTGTGTGGAACACTCTAAAGATTTAATAACCAGAGTGTCATGACGTTCTGGTGGGTGGGGCTTATCTCTCTCTCAGGTAAGATGAGTCAGCCATCTTGAATTTGCCTCGATGCGGAGAAGTTTTGGCCAGCCTGTGAGGATGTGGACTTCGGTTTAATTTCTTTTTATTTGTTTGTAACGCGCATTTTTACCCCCCACCCCGCCACTTCAAACCACCACCACCTCAGTTTTTTCATTCTTATTGCCCTCGTTGTCTTAAGCGCCGTCTTATCTTCACCGCTCATTTGGTAAGTAAGCTAACGTTTTTTGTTTGATTTTTAAAACTGTATTGCGATAAATAGTCTTAAATTTGGAGCTGGGAATAAATGTGTGTAATGTGCACAGTGAATGTGTGTTATTGTAACTTCAGAAGTTGTTGAATGTGACAAATACGTTATGTTTCTTTAACTTACAAGGTGTAACGTTTTCAGCGGGGTTCCTGTATGAACTACATTTCCCATAATGCATGTTTGCCCGGGACATTGACAGTGGAGTTGGGTCGGTGAGTTGGAAACGGTTTGAAGCATATTCATGTCTATGGTTTGAAGCATAACGTTATCTCTGCCCTCCGGTTTCTGCCGGTTGTTTCCACTGTTCGCCGGTAATGTGCCTCCGTACTGAGTCCAGTGAACCGTCGCTATAACGCGGTTCACTTCTCACGGTTTCTGCTTCGCGGATTTTTTTGTGCAGTTTTTTCCAATTCGTCCTGATTGGCTAAGCTGGCTCTGCGCTTTTTCTCTACCTGTGTGCCAATAACGTTACGGTATTTAAATATACGTAATACAGTAGATTGGCCATTCAGGAGATGAAAACTGAAACTTTGAATGCCTGCCGAAAAAAAACTATGGCGATAAAAACCCATCAATAATCGAATTGTCAATTCTTAAAGCCCACAATTTTGATGCTTTGCTTGTTAATAACTAACTTGCTCATTTTTTAACATTTCCATTTTTACTGTAATATACTGTGTGATTAGTATATTTAATTTTTAATATTTAGCATTATGTATTATTTAAAACATCTTTTGGAAATGAATAAATCATCTTTGTGCACATCTTGTGTTCAGATATCGGGGTACAGAGATGCTACAGAGACTCAGCGTTTCACCATGAGACAGGGGCCAGTAGGTGAGTTTTGAAAATAATGTACTAATTTGAGTAAAAAACAAAACTACAGATTTTTGTCCTAAATTATTCACAATGTTTAGACGTTTTGCAGCATGTCTGTGAGTTATTATTTACAATAGAAAGTTATTAATTTGGATAAAAAATGTTTGCTATGTATATAATAATAATATTATAATGGATATTTTTTGTCCATAGGAACAACATGATGTGAATATGCAACACATTCTCAGATGCCTCCAAGTTCTTCAGGACCTGTAACGTAAGTGTACTGGCCTCACTATCAATCCCTTTGCCTAGATAATCAGTCAACTTAAACATATGGCATCACTTAAAGAACTCTAGGAGAACCAGAAAGCAGCTTATGTGAAAACTCAGAGTGAACCCTGAGATGAGAGAAAAACTGTTATCCATTCCAGAGAACTATTCCAGAAAGGAGGTTCAACAAACTCTGGACTCATATTCCAAACACGTTCATTTGGTCTACAAGAGATTATACTTAAAGTTTTATTTTTTATCAGACCAGTGCTTGACATGTTTCGATTACTTCCTGCTATCTTCATCAGAAGTCACCTGGTGTTACTGTGACGTGTCTGCCAGCTGACTTTAACCCTGCATAAATCAGCTGGACGTCATCAAAACATGCCAAGGTACTAACACACAGCACTGGTCTGATAAAAAATAAAACTTTAACTGTACTCTGAACTCTCAGTGGATGTGTTGTCCCTCCAGAAAATGTTTGCTTCCTGTTTTCTCCCATGTTGCCATGGTGAATCACGGTATCGGAACTGATACCGTGATGGTGGCTTTTTACTAGTCGTCAGGCACGAGCTCAACTTTGTTGAACCTCCTTTCTGAAATAGGATCTGTTTATGGAGTTTACTTGTTATTCTGCAAACCAACATGTAGAAATTACATAAATTTAATTGTATAAATTAAAAGGTAAGTGTAAATTCCACTAAACAAAGAGTATGCTAACAGATAAGAGTGAAACTAACATAAGATGTAAGCATACGCAAAGACAATTGGTTAAACATGTAGCTAAGTTGCAGTCTAAGTCCAAAGTGCTAAGTGACAGTAATGTCTAGACATCATTATCATGATTTGTGAGGGACTGAACTCATTTTTGTGTTTTGTAGTCAGCAGATGGTCCAGACTTCACCGACACTCCGGTGGCTCTTCTGACAGTCGTCACAGATGACACTACTGATGCAGCCCAGATCAGCCCAGAGAGCATCTGTGTGATTGTGGAGGACGAAATGAGTCAGCCACAAATCTGGCTGACTCATTTCTCCTGCTCTTTGGGTGCATCTATGTGCTAGACCTACAGTACAAAAAGTTTTGATGCGTCTTGAGGACAGCAAACCACTGAAAGGGCGTCTCCTGATGCTGAAGAATAATTTGTTCAATGAGTGAATCACAGAATTGACTATTTGTTGGAAGTGAATATTGAGGAAGTGTTTTTCCCTTCTGCCTCAGATTTAATACATTGATTGTTAATAGATAAATATCACAGCATTTGGCTTATTGCTCATGAAAGCATGCACTGAATAACTTGTGGAAACGACTGTTCATTTCATACTATACATGTTTAATGTCCTGTTGCCTCATGCCTACCTTGTTCCACTACCTGAGGTTGCCAGTTGAGAAGTACGGCACAGTAGAAACAACAACTTTATTTGAATGTTTTTTGTTTGTTTTTTTTTTTTTAAGTTGCAGTAAATGCCAAAATGTTTTTAAACAGTGTTAAAAGGCTCCACATTGTAATAATTGTCGTTGTTGAGGATGGATTATACTTATTATCTGGAATGTTATCATGAATTCTTATCACAGGTGCTGGAGTCATCTCCTGCTCCGTTTGTTTTAATTTATGACAAGCAATTTGTTTTGACTGATTCCTGCCTTTTAAAAAGCACATTGTATTGAATTTAAAATTGTTAAATTGTCACTGTGGTGTCACTTCAGTATTTCATTAAAGGGTTAATTTTGAGTGGATGTTCCCCAGATTATGAGTTGAGTAATACAGAAAAAATTCAGTCCATTTCAAGCATTATATGAGTTGAAAGTATTGACAATTTTAAGTGAAGTACTCCCTAATCATAAGTTGAGAAATATAAAAATTTTTAAGTTAACTTTGAGATCATTTAAGACAACTAACTGCACATGTCATTTTTATTTTATGTAAACTTAAAACTTTTAAAAACATTACTCAAATATTGTTATGTAATATGTTACAAAATAATTTTTGAGTTCTGTGAAC
>CADWAE010000088.1:0-24291 GCA_902982915.1 Phalloptychus januarius
AAATGATGCTTCCATATCCAGGTTATTGTTTTAATATCAGCTCTGTACTGTATGAATAGTCTCATATTTACAGTCATATTCAATAAATCAGAATGTGGGATGAGGACTGTCAAATCAAAAGCATTTTAAAATAACCTGTTGGTGTTTTTAATATTCTAATCTGAAATGTTTTATTTTCCTCAGCTGTAAACAAGACATCATTTTCATGAACACATCAGTGATATGAGTGTGAAGTCCACTAGTTTAATAATAAATCATTATGATTCGATCTGGGATCCTTCAAGTTGCTCAGATGTTTAAATAACAATAAACATTTGATGATGAGTTTAACTGAAAACATTTTTCCTGAGATGTGAAATTATGTTTGCAAACATTGATGATGTGCAAAAAGTTGCATTTCATGTTAGAATTATAATCTACCTGCAGGATTCTTCTGTTTTAATCCAGATTCAGTTTGTTTGGATTGAAAACAACATGATGCAAATGAAATTATGGACTTTATTCTGAAACTCATTGAGAATCGATGAAAATCAAATCAATAATTAATAATCATAATGAAATTAGTATTGCAAAGTTTTCAGGGATTCCTATTCATGACTCTTATAAGTTACTAATTTTAGACAGATGAGTATTAATGATTCTCATATTCATGTGTTCATTGTGACAGGATGATTCTGTCCAGGTTTGGAGTGAAACTCCATCAAACAGAAACGTTGTGATGTTTTCATCACCTGAGATCTGCAGGATGACAGACTTTATTTACCTTGTTGAAGAGGAAAATATGAGATCACATCCAAACCATGTGATCCAGATGTTTGACCTCTGCAGCATCACATCTGACCTTTCACACGTGTTTATGCATCTAAGAGAGGAAATCACTGCATCACTTTAAAACAATTTTATAAGTTCACTTTGAACGGCATGAAGATGGAAACAAACTTTCCATCTTCAGTTTGTTTCATTCATTATGTTCTCTAGAAAAGACAATGAAGGAGTTTATTAGTTCAACTGTCAGTTTATTCAAACATGTTGTAAATATGAAATATCTGCTTCAGATCAAAATAAACTGAAAGCAAAGATTTATTTGTCAAAGATAAACATGAAGGATATTTAATATAAATAATATTTATCTGAAAATAAAATGCTTCTTTTAATTGATGAACTCTGTCCTGAAGTTCCATTTTTAAAATAAATGTTCAATCAAACATTAACTTTTTAAAATCTGAAATTATAAAAAAGGAAAAATATTTGAAACAATCAACATGATACAAACAAAATGCATATTTCTTGCCTCTGAAGTTAATAATGGTTGTAAACACAATTATGAACTTTTTAAACATCTGTAAAAACATCTAAAAGCTTAAACAGTAAAGTTTAGTGGAAGAACAAACTCTGCTTGAAGCAACATTCACAGAGGCTCCATCAGCATCATGAAATGAAAACACATTTCTGATTAATTACAAAAAAAGGTTTAGAATATGAAAAATCTAAGGATTTTATTATATTCCTTCTTCATACATTGAAAAACTAAATGTTACCAAGTAACTCTGGGAAAGTTTTTAGTCAAAATATCTGATCACTTAAAATAAGATAAATTAACTTAAAAGTAAATTTTCAGCAACATGTTGAGTTTTAAGTAATTAATTCCTTAATATTGATGAGAAAGTTTTTGCTCTATTGGCAGATAAATGAACTTATCTTGTTATAAGTTAAATAATCTTCCAATATAAACGGTACTTTTTGATCAATATTAAGGAATTATTCACTTAAGATCTTAAAATCTAGCAGAAAAGTAATTTTGACATTAATTTGTATTATTCACAAAGTATTGTTAACGGAGCCACGGATGGATTGTGACGGTGCGGAATAATAACGACTCCAGGAAGGGATGCAGCTGGATGAGCTCCAACGCCGACGCAGACGAACTTTACACCAGAGTCAGCGAACATCAACACTAAAAACAAATCAAAACTTTCCCCCAGACACACAACCGCTGCATGCAAAGCTCTGCCAACGAGGCAAATACATAGCAACAAACCCAAACTCAGATCAGCATGGAAACAATGTAGCCATAAGCAGATACATCAAGTATTACAATATCTATGAAAATAAATACAATTCAAATGTAAAGTCATGAAAACATGCAGCCAAACCATAAGAACATAAAATCAACTGACTCAATGGATTTAATATTTAAATATGAAATTTAGAAAAAAATGCATATTTAAATATTTCCAACCAAAACAAAAAGGTCCTTTAAAAACCTGCCATCAATTATGTTAATAATTAATGGAGAGTATGAAGAACTCTGTGCTGAAGTCTGAGTCAGAACCACAAGTGTAAGGAGGTTCTAGGGTTCTGGGGCCTGATGGTCCACAGGTCCTGATGGTCTACAGGTCCTGATGGTCCACAGGTCCTGATGGTCCACAGGTCCTGTTGGTCCACAGGTCCTGATGGTCCACAGGTCCTGTTGGTCCACATGTCTGACCAACAGGACCTGCTGACTGGAACAGCTGCTCCAGTCAGCAGGTCCATCAGACTGGAGCAGCTTGAACAGGTGAGAATCTTCAGGTGGAATCAAGTCAAAGTCCTGAGTAAAAGATGAACCATAATTAACAAGACAGAAACAAATAGAAGATTTCTACAAACACATTGGACATTTATTTAATATTCTCTTCATTACTGAGCTTTGGAAGATCTGGTGGAACAATAATCCTTCATACTTTAATACTTTCATATGATTATTTAAATTGAATAGAAAATAGCAATTCAATAAAAATCTATATTCGATCCAACAGATGTAATAATTGCATGACCTTCAGAAGGTGGTACTGAGTTGTTCATTAGCAGAAGTTGAGTTCTGGGTTGTATTGACTCTGTTCTACCTGCTCAGTTTGTCTCCATGTTGCTGGTTTGAGCAGAAACTCCTGGCTGGAGCATCAGGGAACCGATGGGCTGCTGAGATCCACCTTACTGACAAACTGATACAGGAATATAGAAACTTATGTTGGATTTCAGCACAAAACACAAGTGTTAAACTATTCATACCTTAAAGTATATATTTATTACATAAAAATACATAACAAATAATCTATGTAAATTAACCAAATAATATGTTACATTTCACCTCAATTCAAATGTCACAGATCATTTCTAGAAATATCTCAAGTGTTTCTGATCTGACCTGAACAACTTCCTCAGTGTTGTCCTAATTTAGTGATGATGTCATCCAGTCAGGATCCAATTAGATCCTCTTCAGGATCCCATGAGTGTCTCCTTCATCCATGTGTGGAACAGATCCAGACTGGTCAGAACTGAAGGTCTGGATCCAGAATCAGGTGGATCTGTGGGATAAACTCCAGAACGTTGTAGGAAAAGTTCAGGTGATTCAAAGTTTGATCATCACAATCACTTAAATCCTCCATTTTCCAGCTGTTGGGTTTGAATCATCTGGAATTTGATCATCTTCTTCAGTTTGTTTCTTCTTTCTTTGTGCAAAAGTTAAACCTTAGAAGTTCAGCTTGGTTTGTTCAGAAACATTTCAAACTGTTTCATCTAAAGAAATCAGATTATTTAAGTCACAAACTTCAAGGAGAAAGTCTCCACTTCCTCCTTTATGGAGGAAAAAAGCTCCTGTCCCATTTCAAGCATTTCAGAAACAGTTTTATCTCCTGTTTCTTCCATCATTTCTTCTTCTCACTTGTTGGTTTCATCCATGTCAACATGAAGCCTCCCAGTTTTTCTCAAAGTCTCTCTGCTGCTTTTCTTCCTTCTCCTACATCTGGAACAAACCAGATGTGCTACAAACATCTTTTGGTTCTGGATCTGATTTTCTGTTCTCTGGTTTTATCTCTTCAGTTCTGCAGACGAGGATCTTTTTCTGTAATAATTTCACTTTGCTGATAAAAAGACAGACCTGCTGTTCTGTCAGCATATGAAGTAATTAGTTATTTATTCACCTGTCATTACAGACGACACAGCTTGTTCACCTGGAGACAGAAAACATAATCAGAATAAAGACATCCACATCTTTATATATATATTTATAATTGTTGTCTTTCAGAAAGTGAAACTTGTGCAGCATTTAGGTGTCAGATTAATATATGCACACATTGAGGTTCCAAAGAATATGTCATATTTACCAAATCATTTTCTGCCCAGTCTAATAAATGGACATTTATATTAGTTATAACAAGAAATACTAAAACCTCTTGTCAATCTTATGTAAGAGACATTTGACCAACTGTTAGTTAAGCAGTTATTACACCACATAGAAATGTGCATCATCTGCAGGAGGAGAAAAACATTTAGATAAACTGACTCAGCATTCAGCTGGATGGAAAAGAGAAACAGTTGAAGTTGAACTGACAGATTATTGCACTGAATGTTTAAATATGCTAACTCCCTTTAGCCGGGGAGAAAGCTAACGGGGTTAGCCGTCTCATGATCAATTCATTATTTATCAATCATCATTGGTAAATGGGTGACAGTGCAGTTGTACAGGCGTTGAAAACATTTAAAATATTACAGTAAAATCTGCTTTAATATAATGAAAGAACCAGATCCCAGGTCTGCATTTATGATGACCGTTATAATCCGTTTCCTTACTGTCCAGTAAAAACCTCTTTTGTTTTTTTCTACACATTTTCTCGACAGTCGAGATTTCTTCAATATAATATTTGACCCTCATAAAAATATATTTTATCAGTAAATAAGAGCTTAAATTATCTTCTTCTTGCAGGTTTGCATACAGACTATCGCTGCTAGTTCTGGGTCACATCATTTGTTGTGCCGTTTCCATAGTAACCCCTTTTTTTAAAGATAAATTGCAGAATGTGTCGTCAAACTTTAACAGATAAAACAAGTTTTTCTTGATAAAATACAAAATTGTTCTTAGCTAAAACTATCAAACCGAGTGGACATTTATCACACAATGATTTATGTGATTATATTTTGTCATGGTGGGTTTAGCTAATCTTTTAACCCACATGCAAGAACACCACACAGGAGAGAGATGAACAATAATAAATGTTTATTTTCAAAAACCGAACTGAAAACAGGTCAGGTCCGGGAGCCGGGCTGCTGATTGTTCTGCGCTGTGGTTGGTGGCGGTATTGGAACGGGGGGGAGGCAGTAGTAAATCCGGGGTCTCGGGTTCCGAGGAAGTCCTTCCAGTGGTCAGGAGTGCAAAGAGGACCTTCGGTGCGGAGGAGAAAACTCGAAGGAGCGGCGGCGGAGGAGGGCAGACAGGTAGGCTGAAAGGCGTCGGCGGAGAGAACGGACTGCCAATCTGACTTTGGGCTGGAGATCGGTTTTTAACTGTCACAGGTGGGTGTGGGAGCTCGGGCATCCGTGGGGTAACTGCCCACGGCGTCACGAGGAAGTAACAGGAAACAACGAGGAGCTACGGAGATCACCTGAGGAAAACGGAAGCCACAGGGAAACAAATTACTCTCACAAGGCGGACGGAAACAAAACAAGGAACTCTGAGCTGGCTCGGAGGGGCTGCGAGGTACCATCACTGGCGACACTCTGGCAACGAGGTACTGGCAGCCCGTCCCTCTTAATCCGCCGGTAACGAGGTGATAGTCCACCGGTGTGGGGATGACGTCAGTTCAGACGCCCACCTGCCTGCCGGCTCCAGGACTCCCTCTGGTGGAGAAAAACCCTCAAAACAACCCCGGCATCTAACATATTTATATTGTGCATCCCAGCCAGCATGCCCAGATGGGCCCCATATGGGATAAAGGAGGTCAGACAATATGGGCCCCACATGGGTTTGTCCACGGGTTCCATGGTGGCCCCACATGGGCTTCCCCAGGTAATTTAAATGGGCCCAGACTGGGATTTCAGTGGGAGCCAGATGTCTTATTCCTGGGGTCTTTGTCACCTAACAAGGAAGTGAATCATGTTCATAGATATTCAGTCTTAAACCAAAGTACCAAAATGCTTTAGCAGACAACTTGTACTAAAAATAAAAAGATGAATAATTTCCTTTTGGTCAAGGCTTTTTATTTGGCAATTTGAAATATTGTCAGTTTTTTAACTCTTGAATTATTAGAACTTAACACAGAACAAATGCATGTACTTATCTAGATAACTATATATATGTATTTACATAAACACACCTATAAATCTCTTTGAAGCTACGACTTTAGCAAACACTTTTAAGAGCCATACTTGAAAGCTCTCATCTTTACATCTGTCCATCTTGGACAACCTGTCCTCCTGAGTCTGAGCTGCCAGCCTCCCTAGTCGCTCTGACCTTCTATTTCCACCTCTGTCACGGTAAACCACTTCCAAAGCCTTTTCCATATCCTTCTGAGTGACTCCATGGAGCAAAGGTAGAGATTGCATCAGTGTTTTACTTTTAGTAATTACATTTTCATCTTTCACAGGACAAACATGCTTGCAGAGTTCTGTCCTAATCAAAGCCCTGGAGTCATTATTATTATGTTGCACTAGAGGTGTGCCGATCGATCGACCGCTGATCATAATGGGCTGATTTCTGTGAACCAGAGTTTGATCGATGATCACAGTCTGTTGGTGATCAGCTGCAGCAGCCAACAGATCCTGTTGTATGGAGCTGCTGAGGAAATCACCACGTTTGCATCATCAAAATGCAACAATGCAACAAATCTAATATGGCGTTTAAAAACTTGATGGAGTTTGGATACATTGAGGGTCAATGAAGGAACATCTGGAGCAGCCAGTAAAGCAACTACCAATACTCACATAACATAGATAACCGATCTGTTTCTGTTTCTGCAGAACTCAGGCAGGCTTGGTATAGGCAGGTCTATATGACTAATAATTTATGGAACTTTCTGTTGTTATTTTACTGATTGCAGGTTTTTCTGTTGTCCTTTTTACTGAGCAGCTGCTGTTTTGTGCCTGCAAGTATTTTGCATGTTTATGTCTAAATTAGGTGAATTTATTGGCAGATCATTTCTTAATTTTGCCAGATAACATGGTATCACTTTACCTAAAGTGAAAAATTAACAGCCATTCCAGATGATCGGCAGAGATCAGCTGATCAGAGATCGGTCCCATGGGTGATCGGTATCGGCAACAAGAAACCTAATCGGAGCATTCCTACTACACACACTATATTCTTATTGTACATTTAAAATATATCACTCTATATAAATCAACATAAGAAACGTTTTATCATGGTTTTGTAGAGTTATTTTGTTAATATTGTTTGAAATACAAACATTTCTGTCATGGGTTTGGTGATTGGGATGAGCAGTGCAATGGTGAATTTAATAACGAAAAACTGACAGGAGGAAACATGACCACGATCCGACAACAGACAAGGACAACAGCTGGACTTAAATACACAAGGAAGGTAATCAGGGGACGAGACACAGCTGGGATTAATCACAGGGAGCAAACAGGACAACACAGAAAACCTCAAATAAAAACACACAGAACTCAAATCATAACATTTACCTTCAAATTTTCTCAGCTATAAAATGTTTTAAGTTCTTAACACAGTGAAAGAATTTCTATAAGAATAAAACCAGAAACTGAAATCTCAGTTTTTAATCTTTATAACTTAAAAATAACAAACAGAAGGCAAATGACAACCAAATTAAATGTTTGCATATAAACCATAAACAGCATGAAAGAGATGCAGGTCGTTGTGTTTCCATGGAGATCCAATTCATGAGGAACCGCATCGCTCATCGTTCTGCATCATCTTAGGATGCTGCTCCAACTTCTGTAACCATGGCAACCTTAAATATAAAGACAAAAACAACATTTTAAAATCAGGATGCATTTAGCTCTTATTAATAATAGATTTTATTGTTTCATATTTATAGTTTATGTGTTGGACAAATTGCCAAAGTTAATTTACGGATCAATTTAAGTCAATAAATTTAGCCGGTAAATACATTTAGAGAAGTTCCTGTGATTAAATGTTTTGAGACCATTTTAAAATAATATAGTAAATAATGTAATAGCACATTCTCTAAGATTGTTTTTTTAATTATTTATAATGACTTGCATCATGTCTCACAAACCACTGAGAAATTTAGCTCATGATTCTATGATTGAACTTAAATAGTTTTTTTCTACAGATTTCTTCATTTATCCAGACAAATTTGAAACAAGGTTACTGTTATAATGAGCTTATTATCATCTAAGGCATCATTGATTAGATATTTTAAAGTGGCTAAAGCAATAACTTAACCATTGTTAAATGACTCATCTTTCAGTTCATACCTGAACTCTAAAGGTAACGGATGAAACACCTGTAATAGAAAACCTCGTTTCATCTTTGATGGAACTGATGATGCTTTGTTGTCATTTGGTTGCTGGGTGATCTGCTGTGTCTTTATTTCTGTGGGATGTTTTTTCTCATGAAGGAAGTTCCAGGTAATGTTTGCAGGCTCCTGCAGCTGTGATGCTCAGTCTGGGGGGCCCAACGTGTGGAATGGGTTTTTTGCACCGTCTCGACCCCCCAGCCATAGCTAGTTAACACATGGGAGTGGGGGGGTCTCGCCTGCTCTTCCTGTCGGTTGTCCTTCCTGCTGTGAAGTGAGAGTTCCTGGGGGGGCATTGTCTCAGGTCCGTTTGGCAATGCAGACGGGTTCGGTCTCTGGGTGGGTCTTTGCCTGCTTTGACTATATAATGATGTGACGTGTTGCTCAGGGCTCTTCTCCTGACGGCGCTCAGTGAGAAGAGTCTTCCAACGCTTCTGCCTTCGAATAAAGAAACTTAAGACAAAGATTAATCTGGACTTCCGGCTGAATGGCGGTGGAGTAGGTTGTGTCTTGGTGTGCTCCTGCGGGGTTGGCTTTTTTTTCCATTATTACCTGGCACTTTTTCTTGACTTCGACCTCAAACGATAACTAATCTTTATATTTAACACTATCTTTTTTGTTTGGTCACTAAAATGCCACCAAAGCCTGTTAAAGGAGGAAATTTGATCCAGCCTCATCTGCGGCCTGCTCCTCGTGGTGAGTCCTCGACCTGTGCTGAGTCATCCTCCCGTGTCTGAGGCAGCGGCTCAGGCCGCTACAGCTAGCGATATCAGCAGTCTTAAAAAGGAGCTACTTGCGGCTCTTCGAGGGGACTTTACAGCTATGCTTAAAGCGGAGTTTCATGCTGTTCTTGGTGAAAGTCTCTCTTCGATTAAGTCCGAGCTGCTATCCTTCAAGAAGGAGCTGTCCTCCGGTCTATCCGCGGTGCAGGAGAGTTTTACGGGGCTAAACGCAACGGTTGCTGAGATGGAGAGATCTCTATCCACCTGCACTGATGACATTGTTAGCCTCCAGAAAAAAGTGGACGGCCTTACTAAAACTGTTGCACAATTAGAGGATAAATGTGATGACTTGGAGTCCCGATCCCGGCGTCAGAACATCCGCATCATTGGTGTCCCGGAGGAAGACCCTTTATCGGCTTCGACGGCTGCGGTCTCTCGGTTGCTAAAGGAGGCTCTCGGTCTCGCGGAGGAGCCGCTGCTGGACCGCGCTCACCGTATTCCAATCCCGAAACCCAAGGCAGATGAGCGCCCTCGCCCCATCGTAGCTAAGCTACATTACTACACTGACTGTGTTAAAATCCTGTCGAAGGCAAGGGAGCTGCAGCGGATCAAGGTGAACGGTATGACCATCTTCGTTTTCCCCGATTATACTGCCAAAACGGCCCGGGCGCGGGCCGCCTTCACGGACTGCCGTCGCAGGCTCCGTGGCATTGAGGGGGTCCGGTTCGGTTTGCTCCATCCGGCCCGGTTGCGAATCACCCATGATGGAACTACACGGGTCTTCACCTCTCCAGAGGAGGCTAAGATCTACATCGGATCGATTATCAAGTGAGAACTATAACTAGAAGAATTTGTTTCACATGGGAAACGAAACGGATTGTTTTGAAATAGTTGCTGCTTCTCGTGTAATTCAAACTATGTTCTCTGCAGGTGTTCTTGGTTTTCTAAAATAGTGCCTATTGTATATTTCAATATTCTCTTTACTCTGCTAGTTCTGCAGGAGTCGCCTAGTACTTGGAGGTGTTTTTCTTTTTGTTGCGCTATTTGGTTGTAAGGCTAAGTTTCCTAGTGGCTCCTGTTGGAGTCTGCACGGTTCCTTCATTTGGGGAAGGACAGAGTGCAAGCGGGTGGGAAAAATGGTTGTGTATGTTTATTTTTTTTTATTTATTTTTTATTTCTTTCTCTTTCCTTTTCTACTTCTGGGGGGGTTTGTGGGGTGGCAATATCTTTCAACTTTGTTATAAACAACTGGTCACATGTCCATTGATTTGAAAGCTTCCTCAATGTCACCTGCTGTTAGATTCCTAAGTTGGAATGTTAAAGGTCTTAACAGTCCAGTGAAGCGATCTAAAGTAAATTCTCATCTGAAACGTTTAAATCCTGACATAGTATTTCTACAGGAAACACATCTGCAGAATTCAAATCAGTTCAGACTCAAATATCCATGGGTTGGAGAGATTTACCACTCGGGCTTCAACTCGAAAGCTAGAGGAGTAGCCATATTATTTAATAAGAGGGTTCATTTTACAGCATCAAAGATAATGAAGGATACAAATGGCAGATTTCTTATAGTGGCGGGCTGTCTGTTCCACACCCCCGTTTTATTAGTTAACGTTTATGCACCAAACTTTGATAATCCTGATTTTATAAATAATCTATTTAGCACACTTCCTTTTCTCAATACTCATTTGTTAATTCTTGCTGGGGACTTGAATTGTGTAATGAACCCAGCATTGGATCGCTCTTCTTCTCGGGCCTTTACCCAGTCAAATATGGCTAAATCAGTTCTTGATTTTGTGACTCAAAATGGGTATGTAGACCCGTGGAGGGCACAGAATCCAATAAAAAAGACTTATTCTTTTTCTCTCAGGTACACCAGTCCTATTCCCGTATAGATTATTTTTTTGTTGACGGCTCCTTAATGCACAGAATCACGTCTTCTGAATACCATCCGATTATTATTTCGGATCATGCCCCTTTAAGCCTTGATATAAACTTCATGGATAAACCTCGTTCTTGCCCTCGTTGGAGATTTAATAGTCTCCTGTTATCAGATGAGCCATTCAATAAATTCATCCTATCAGCAATTGATGATTTCCTTATGTTTAATAAGAGTGACACAGTCTCTTCCTCACTATTATGGGAAACATTGAAAGCCTATCTTCGTGGTCAGATTATTTCTTTCTCAGCCAATGTTAATAAAAATCTACGTGCTAAGATATCAGAGATATCAACAAAAATTCGGAATATCGATGGGCAAAATGCCATTAATCCGTCACACGCTTTACTGAAGCAGCGACAGGATCTTCAGACTGAACTTGATCTCCTAACAACATCTGATGCGGAGCGTCTCTTGCTTCCATCTCGAGCCTCTTACTATGAGCATGGGGAGAAACCAAGTAGACTTCTGGCACATCAACTGAAACGAAAAGCTAGCTCTCGCACAATATCGCAAATCAAGGATTATTCAGGCAATCTCGTTTCCGATCCTGTCGCTATCAGTGCCATTTTTAAGAAATTTTACTGTGATTTATATAAATCTGAACTACAATCAGACTCGGAGGAGTTGCTTGCCTTTCTTCAAAATATTGATATTCCTAAGATAAATAAGTTGATTTCTGACCAACTTGATGCTCCCATTAAATTGGAAGAAATATTTATGTCAATCAAAAATATGCAGAGTGGTAAGGCAACTGGTTCGGATGGATTTCCTGCCGAATTTTTCAAGAAATTTAAAGATAAGATAGCCCCTCTTCTTCTTGAGGTTTATAATGAGTCGCTGGGGCGTGGCCGGTTACCCCCCACCTTAGCCCAGGCTTCAATTTCTCTCCTGTTGAAGAAAGGTAGGGATCCCACTGCTTGTGAGTCTTATAGGCCCCTGTCGCTCTTAAATGTGGATTTTAAGATTTTGGCTAAAGTTCTCGCCACTCGGCTTGAGACGGTTCTTCCTGAGATTATTTCGCAAGAGCAGAATGGATTCATTAAAGGTCGTCAGTTGTTTTTTAATGTTCGTACGCTATTGAATGCAATCTTTTCAGCTCATTGCCCCACGTCTCCTGAGGTGATCATTTCTCTTGACGCTGAGAAAGCCTTTGATCGAGTGGAATGGGAGTATCTCTTTGCCGTTCTCAATAGGTTTGGTTTTGGAGAAAGATTTGTGTCCTGGATCAAGCTACTTTATTCATCTCCTCAGGCTTGTATTGTCACTAATTCCGTCCAATCTGATTATTTCCTGTTGGGACGTGGTACTAGACAGGGTTGCCCTCTTTCTCCCCTCCTGTTTGCGTTAGCCATTGAACCTCTTTCTGTTGCCCTAAGATCCCTCTCTTCTTTTCATGGAATTATCCGCTCTGGTATTGAGCTTAAATTGTCCCTATATGCAGACGACCTTCTCTTGTATGTTTCGGATCCTTTATGTAGTCTTCCTCCAATTTTGGATATTCTTGAAAAGTTTGGATCTTTCTCTGGCTATAAAATTAATCTACTTAAAAGTGAATGCTACCCAGTAAATTACTTGGCTTTAGAACAATCTGACATCCCTTTTAGGCTCAGCCCCTCAGGGTTTAAATATCTGGGAATTAATATTACATGTACTTTGCCTTCTATGTTTTCTCAAAATTTTGCCCCCCTGGTTTCTCAAATTGCATCAGACCTTCAGAGGTGGAACTCTCTCCCTCTTTCACTAATTGGCAGGATTAATGTCATTAAAATGAATATTCTACCTAGATTTCTTTTTTATGTCAATGTATCCCTCTGTTTTTGCCTAAACAGTTTTTCAAGTCCCTGGATCAGATGGTTTCTTCCTTTTTGTGGAGTGGAAAGGCCCCCAGACTGAGGCTTTCCCTATTGCAACAGTTCACCACAAATGGTGGTCTTTCCCTACCCAATTTTGCATTGTATTACTGGTCTTCACATATTCATAAACTGATTTATTGGCTAAATTCACCCAATCTGGTCTGGTGTAAACTTGAAACTCGTTCAATTTCTCCATATTTTTCACCTGCCTCAATTATCTATTCATCACTTCCAATTAAATTGTCTTCTGTTACTACAAATCCTGTAGTGCTCTCTACACTTAAGATTTGGTTACAATTTAGGTCCCATTTTAAATTTGTGTCTCCCTCTAATAAGATGCCATTATTAAAAAATCATATATTTTCTCCCGCCACCTCTAATGCTGCCTGCAGCGTTTGGCATGAGAGGCATTAGAACAACGAGAGATCTTTACAAAGATGGTTTATTTCTTAGTTTTTCAGAGTTGTCCTCAAAATTTAGCCTACCTACTGCTCATCTGTTTCTCTATTTCCAAATTAGACATTGTGTTTCATCACTGTTCCCAAATTTTCCAACTCTCCCTGCTGACCCACCATGGGTGGACCTTCTAGTTTTGAAGCCCAATCTGAATTCACCCCTTTCTAATATATATGGAAAGCTTATGGCAATTGAATCCGACTCATTGGGTAAAACCAGAACTGCTTGGGAACGTGAATTGGGTGTTGAACTGTCTGACTCATGGTGGGATAAAGTTATTCTCAGCATACGCCAAAGTACACCATGTGCCAGATTACAGCTTATACAGTTCAAAGTGATAAATAGAGTTCACTTCTCAAAATCCCGTCTATCTAAAACCTTTCCCTCGATTCTGGACCAGTGTGACAGATGTCAGACCTCACCTTGCAACTTAAGCCACATGTTTTTCTTCTGCCCAAGTTTAGAAAAATTTTGGAAATATTTTTTTACCATACTTTCAGGGGTTTTTGGAGTTCAGATCCAAAGTGATCCACTAATTGCCATCTTTGGAGTTCCAGAGATCACACTTAACCTGTCCCCCCAACAACGGGAGGTCTTGGCTTTCTGTTCTCTCCTAGCCAGGCTCTGTATTTTACTCTTCTGGAAATCTCCTACACCTCCGTCTACATCACAATGGCTTAACACTGTAAGGTGATTCTTGAAGATAGAAAAAACTTTGTTAACATTGAAAGGCAGTTCAGCAAAATTTACTCATAAGTGGTCACCCTTTATAACATACATAAAATCTCTGCCTTAAAATTGCGTAGACTGATGTGACTGACTCATTACGTCATCATGTGACTAAATTTTTAAGAACAAATAAATAAGCAAAATACAGTTACATTTTAGCTTTTTAATGCCACCCCCACCCCTCTTTTTTCTTTTTCCTTTATTTTCTATTTAACTTATTTTTTGTTGTATTTACGTTTATTTTGTCTTGTGTTTGTTATGTCAGTTTAGTGATTTATGTTTATGGGGAAAAAAAAAAAAAATCGGAGAAGTTGTGTAATTTTTGCAAAATCTATGTAAGTTCAATGTTTATATGTTCTCCTGATAAACAAATAAAAAAAAAAAAAAAAAAGATTAATCTTTCTCTGTTTATTCAAACAGATTCTCATTCTTTGTTACCTTTCAACATTACACATTAACATCCAAAGTGTAATGTTAATATTGAGTCTTTTATTTACTGTCAGTTTTGGCAGAAGTAGTCATTTGTACATAAAGTTTGCCTGATAAAATGTTTATAAAATTGCAAGGAAATATTTTCATTTCGTAAAACCTTGTTATTAAAATCACAATGTATTAATTTCTTTACCTTTTTCAAATTGTTTAAGGTGATCTTCATAAGTTGATGCTCTTCAAGTCTGCAAAGAAATAGAATTTTATTAATGCAGTTTATAAAAGATTTGGGCTTTTCCAAAAAATAATAATAAAGTATTTAAGGCCAAAAAGCCTCTGTATAGTTTAATCACTGTAGTCATATATTGTAAATACTAAATTTCTGTCATGTTCAGTTCTAGTTTTCGCCCCACATGCAGAAACACCAGGCGGAGAGAGAGAATCAGTGAAAAAAGATTTATTAGAAAAAGAATGAATAATAATAATAATCAGGATGGGGACCTCGGTGCAGGGTTCAGGTTCACTGTAGAGGAAAAGAAGTTTAAGGTGAGTTCAATGTCAAGGTTCTCAAGGAGGGTAGCTCTACGAGGGATACAGACGGCCTGCAGTACCATTACTGGTTAATACTCTGGCACAGGAGTGTTGGCTGCTCCCATCTCTTATCCTCCTCCAGATGATGAGATGACATGCAGGTGCACCAGCAGCCACTGGCCACGCCCTCCTGAATGTGCCCTCTCGGCGTCCTCTGGTGGAGAAAGGAGAAAACTGCAGCAAAACCCCAGACCACCACCCTGGACCCCAACAATATCACTAGTGCAGTTATCATCATTTATATGGTGCTGTGAGAAGACCAAGATAGTAGTATTAATCTTCAGAGTAGTTTAGAAAATCACTAATAAATATTACTAATAAGTCACTCCTAAAATATTGCACATATTGTCATGATGTTTTCTAATTTTCGAACCCACATGCAGATCAACCAGACAACAGGGGAAAGGTTTAGTAAATTTATTATGAAGGAATATGTAATAATAGACTGGTCCAAGGGGGTGTGTGGCTCGGCGCTGGCTTCTCTGGGTTTCTGGAGCACAGTGAGACAGAAAGGTGAATACTGGGCCTGGCGGAAATGTCAGTGGAGGCTGAAAGATCCGTTCTTACTTGAGAATGGTGTAGTTAGAATCGGGGGAGAGGACTGGAGTATGGGGCTTGCCTGCTGGGGAGATGGAGCGGGCGAGAGAGGCTGCTGCGGGGGGCGGACTGGTAGGCTTCAGATCCAGCGAAGGAGGAGTGTGGAGAACAGCTGCCGACCAGGAGATCCGAGGAGGACGAGGAACTGGAGAAGAGGCACAAACAAGGAATCACTAGTAGACACACACAGAAAGCACAAGGGAGTATATCTAGGCCTGAAAGTACCATTACTGGCTAACGCTCTGACGCTGAAGTGTCGGCAGCTCTCCACTCATATACTCCTCCACAGCTGATTGGATGAGCAGCAGGTGTGCTGGGTCCCAGTATGATGGTCACGCCCCCCAGGATGACTCAGCCTCTGCCGCTCCCTCTGGTGGAGAAAACCCAAACAACCACCCCAACTCCAGATCCCAACACATATAAAAGAACAAGACCTGCACTTTAATTTGAGTTACACAAGTCCTAGAAAATATTACAACATCAAAAAGAAATTCTTCATCTTTCAGTCTTGGCTACTGAAGAGGACGCTACAGACCACAGGTGTCAAACTCCAGACCTGGAGGGACACTGGGGGCCCTGCAACTTATAGATGAGCCTCTGCTGCACCACACCTGAATAGAATAATGAGGTCATTAGCAAGGCTCTGGATCCACACAACGAGGAGACAATGAAGACATTTCAGCAGCCACTATAGTTAATATATAGTTATATATATAGTTTATATAGTTATATAAACTATATATATATATATATATATATACTGTACTTCCAGATTCTTCAGCAGAAGGCCAGGCAACCGCAGACTCCGAGCCAACCGACTGATGAACAGATTAGTTTGATTTTGAAACCGTGTATCCATCCGCAGTTAACAATTATAGGTCTTCCAAGAAACAAGATTAATTTTGAGAATGCTACATCGGTTTAACTAATGTAAAACCGGTGTAGCATTCACAAACCTACTCCATCAAAATATATAAATATTGTCGTCCTCCTCATTCAAATATGCCTGGGAACTATTTTCTTTAGTGGATGTGTAAAGTGCCTACTTCATTTCACCAACCTTTATTGGTAACGGAAAAAATTAACAAAAAGGTTAAGATCATTGAAACCAGATTAAAATATATATTGATCATTCATAGAAATATTAAGGGTATTTTTATTTTATTTATGCTGACGACTTCGAAAACATTTGCAGATAAAAATAGATTCTCAAAATTTTGCTCTTCTCTTTCTCACCTCCGGCCCAGGTGAGGCCAGCCGCGTCGGGCCCAGGTGAGGCCAGTCGCGTCCGGCCTCGTCCGGCCCAGGTGAGGCCCGCCTCCGGCCCAGGTGAGGCCAGGACTCCGGCCCAGGTGAGGCCCGCCTCCGGCCCAGGTGCGGCCAGCCGCCTCCGGCCCAGGTGTGGCCATGCCTCTGGCCCAGGTGTGGCCATGCCTCAGGTGAACTGTGCCATCATTGCCAGATCTGGCCTGAGTCTGGTTGACATCCAGTTTGCAGAGGTTTTCCAGATGTGCCAGCAGAATCCCAGATCCGGGTCGGTCTGCTTTGTGGTCCTGAATGCCTATTATAACTCAACACAGATGCGCTGATTGATTCAACCCTAAATAAACATCAAGTCAGGTGAATATTACAGAAGCCTAGTTTATGCACTTCACCTGATGCTAACATTAGCGCAGTATGCTAACAGGGACGCAGCAGATAAAATATGAGTGTCATCGTAAATTGTGTAAATTTCTTGTTTGATAAAAAGCGTGGACTCTTCAGCAGCTGCTAACATTGTGATTCTGTGAAGATGATTTATCGTTCACATTCTGTCACCAAGCGAAGCAGAAAAGCTGCAGTTCAGACAGAGTTCTGGGATAGCAGGGAGTCAGAGTCTGACTTTAACCAGCACTGACCAATAGCATCACGTTTTACATCGTCTGACACTGAGAAACAAACTTAATGCCAAAGAATCGAAAGCAAAACTCGTCGAGTTCAAACCCTGAAAATGAGCATCAAGCAAAACTTTGAGAATCTCTAAACAAAAAGTTCTGACATTCCAAATAAAAGTTTATGTTCTGCAAATAACTTTTACACTTCATCAAACATAAATTATTTTCCTTCCTCTGGTGCTGGGAGGAACATCTGGACTGGATCCAGATCTGAAATGGATCCAGACGTTTCCAGGTTCAGTCTCTGGGCTCCAGGAATTAGACCGAGCCAATCCAGAAGTTTCTCTGTGGTTCTGGTCCAGATTGTTGAGAACCAGCTGCTGGTTCTAGTTCTGGTTCTAAGAGGAACAATGAGTCACTTCTTGCTGCAGCCTGTGGTTAGATGGTTCTGGTTCTGTCTGGTTCTGATCCCCTCCAGCTCTTCTTCCTCTGTGGTTTCCAGCAGAATCTTCCTGCTGAGTTTTCCTGTTAGTTGAAGTTCTGTGGAGATCTGGACCAGAACCGGGTCGTGTTACTGGGTTCAGTGCCTGTCTTGGTCCTGGTCCAGATTCTGCTGTTGGTTCGGTTCCGTTCTGCTTCATTAAAATATTCTCCGTCATATTTCGGCAGAACCTGGCAGGTTCTGGTGACGGTACCAGAGATCAGAACCCAACAGACCATGAAGCCTGGTTCTGGTTCTGCAGCTGTTCTGTGTCTCAGCATCAGCACTAATCATCCAAGAATGAGCTGCTGACATGATAAGAGAGAGAGAGAGTGTGTGTGTGTGTGTGTGTGTGTGGGGGGGTGTGCGGGTGTGTGTGTGTGTGAGCTGCAGCTGAACCTTCAGTCCTTCTCTAGCTGCTCACAGATGTTGGAGGAGGAAATGAACTGGAAGCTCTGGGATCCGTCTGTCTGTCGGTGGGCGGAGCTTTAATGATGATGATGATGATGATGATGATGATGATGATGATAATAATAATACATTTTATTTCAAAGGCGCCTTTCTGGCACTCAAGGACACCGTACAAGAATAAAATCAGCAGTAACAGAAACTAAGAGATGAAAAGAAAAGAAAAGAAAAAGAAAGGAAGAAAAAAAAACAATGTATAAAATCAATATAAAATCAGGCAAAACCAATTGTGTCAGGTGGAAAAAGCAGATCTAAAAAGGTGTGTTTTGAGTTCTGATTTGTATTGTGAGATTGACTTTATGTTTCTAATGTGAGGCGGTAACGAGTTCCAGAGTCGGGAGCAGAGCGACTGAAGGCTCTGCTCCCCATGGTGGAGAGCGGGCGGAGGGACAATCAAAAGGATGGAGGAGGATGATCTGAGGAGCGAGAGGGAATGGCAATATGAACAAGATTTGAAAGATATGGAGGGAGAGATTGTAAAGGGCCTTGAAAGTGAACAGGAGAAATTTGTAATCTATGCGGAACTTGGTTGGCAGCCAGTGGAGTTTTGCAGGACTGGAGTGATGTGATGAATGGATGGGGTTTTGGAATGATACGGGCAGCTGAGTTCTGGACCAGTTGGAGCTTATGAAGAGATTTATGGGTGAGACCGAACAGAAGGGAGTTGCAATAGTCCAGGCGCGATGTAACCAGACAGTGAACAAGGATGGCAGTGGAATGAGGAGTAAGGGAGGGGCGGAGCGGCTGATGTTGTGTAGGTGAAAATAAGCGAACGGATGATATTGATATGAGACTGGAATGAAAGAGTGCTGTCGAGGATGACACCCAGACTCTTTACCTGAGGGGAGGGAGAAATGGAACGGTTATCAATGTCAATACTGAAGCTTTTAGTTTTAGCCAGGGTGGATTTTGTACCAATGAGAAGAACCTCTGTTTTGTCCCTGTTAAGTTTAAGGAAATTAGAGGTGAACCAGGATTTTATTTCAGTCAAGCAGTCGGTAAGCGAGGATGGTGGGAGGTTGGAGGCGGGCTTACTGGAAACATAGAGCTGGGTGTCATCCGCATAACAGTGGAAATCGATATTGTGCTTGTGGAAAATAGAAGATAAATAATGAAGAGGAGGGGTCCCAGGACAGAGCCCTGGGGAACTCCTGATGTGACAGATGAAGGCTCGGAAGTGAAGGTTTTGATCCGGATGAACTGAGTGCGGCCGGAGAGATATGATTTAAACCAGTTTAGAGGAGTCTGAGTGATACCGATAGAGGAAAGTCTATTGAGTAGGGTGGCATGGCAGATGGTGTCAAACGCTGCACTCAGGTCGAGAAGGATGAGGATGGACAGCAAGCCGGAGTCAGCTGCCAAGAGGAGGTCATTGGTGATTTTTATGAGAGCTGTTTCTGTACTATGGAGGACCAGACTGAAACAGTTCATACAGGTTATTGTTGGATAAGTAAGTATGGAGTTGAGATGCAACTGTCTTTTCAAGAAGCTTGGAGATGAAAGGCAAGTTGGAGATAGGAGGGAAATTATTGTGATTACGGTAGTCATGATGATGATGATGATGATGATGATGATGATGATGATTCCTCATCTCCATCCTCAGTTCTGGCCTCTGAGGATTCGGTTCAGATCCCATCAGAACCCACCTGCTGGCTGAAAGGCATCATGGGAAACGTAGGAAGCTGCAGCAGGTCAGCAGTGACATCACTTCCTCCCTGAACAGAGGCAGGAATGAGGGAGAGGTCAGAGGTTGCTGACCTTACAGCTGGTTACCATGGAAACGACAGAGAGGCTGAAGTCTTTCCTTCTGAGAGGGAGGATGAACTTCTAGGAGGAGATCCGGTCCGGTTCAGTCAGGAGATCCAGGAAGTATAAAGATAAACTAAAATCTTTTTATAAATCATATTTTTTTCTTGAGCAACAAAACATTTATTGATCCTTCAGAGATTTTTATTTTCTTTGTTTCTTTAAATAAATCATTTCCCATCAAACTGTTTTTAATTCACCATAAATCGTTCTCGGTGGTTCCGACCCGAACAGCAGAACTTTTTCACGCCGCGCTGCAGCCATGTTGCTGAGGTCAGAGGTCACAGGAAGCTGCCCCTGCTGCAGACTGACCGGGACCCGAACAGGAAGGAAGTGACATCAGAGCAGCAGCTCCACCGGTTCTGCTGGAATGTGGCCCGGCAGAACCAGAACAAACTGATTACATACCAGAGGGAAACTGACCTCTGACCTCTGACCTGAGCCTTCAGAGGGGGCCTTCCATCAGCTGCAGAACATTTCCAGGACTAAAGATCTGCTGCTGTTGGATCAGCCCTCCGGACCTCTCAGGACTTCTGGTTCTGGTTCTGGTATGTCCTGCAGAACCAGAACCAGAACCCAGCAGGGCGTCCTGATGGAGCGGCGCTGCTGAGGCTCAGATCAGCTTCACGGCTCATCCTGAAGGTTGATCACATGACCTGAAGCTCCGCCCCCTGCTGGCAGCAGAGCCACGGCTTTGGTCACTTCCTGTTGAGCAGAACGCTGGGAACCGCCTACTTCCTGTGGGTCAGAACCTCAACAGAACCAGACTGGGTCCGGTTCTGGTTCTGTTCCAGCAGGTCTGCTGCTTCAGTCTGAGAGGAGAGATTGGATCAGCAGCACATCACTTCCTGCTTCTCACTTTGACCAGGTCAAAGGTCAAATCATCATCGTCATCATTTCCAACCTGCTGGGAATGAAGACAGGAAGTAGTTCTGGTCCAACAGGAAGTTCTTCATTGTGGCGATCAGTTCTGGTTCTGATCCGATGGGCCGAACCATTCTCTTACTGCTGGAGGGTCATCGGGCTGTAAAGGTCAGAGGTCATGCACTGTGGTGACATCATCAGTGGTGTTCTGATCGGATCCAGAACCAGCAGCTGGTAAAGTTCTGGAGGGCAGAACTCACCGGGTCGACTGAGGAAACAAAACCAGCAACTACAGAAGCATTAGCATCCAGAGCATTAGCATCATGCTAACCAGAGCCGCGTTAGCATCATGCTAACCATAGCAGCATTCATAGGTAATTATCAACAGGGAACAGAAAGGCAAACGGAGCACAGCAACATGGCAGCTAATGCTAATGCTAATGCACCAGGTGTAGCTTACCTGCTGTCAGGAGTTTCTTCTTGATTGTCGCCATCAGCAGCTTATCACCATGGCAACCCAAAACCTCCCCACATTTCATAACATCCAGAGTTCCACTGTTTAAGGTGGAACCAGAACTCGACCCGTTAATTTAAGGTGGAACCGGAATGTGACCTGATTATTCAATAAAAATGAAGTTCAGAATAAAATCAGATTTTCACTGTTAATCACGGATCTGAAACAGGAAAAGTTCCAGAACCAGGAGGTTCTGTTAGAAGAAGCCGGGCCGGTTCTGCCAGCTCCATCAGAACCACAAGAACACCAGAACCATTTTCCATCTTTTATTTTCTTATAAAACATAAATGTGGGTCGGTATCAATACGTTGATCTGAAGTTCTAATAGACATGATCACATGATCCAGAACCAGAACCAAAGCTGGTTCAACAACCTGCAGCAGGTCCAGTTTCTCTGGGATCATAAAAACATTCAAATTCTCCTGAAAGCTTCTGTTAAAAATGTCTGGTTCTGGTCCAGATGGTTGGACCGGGTTTGGGTCAGCCACCTAAAATTCTGAGGGTTACATCATTTAGAAGCATCTGGACCCTCAGAACCATCTGAGAGTCAATCAGCTTCTGGTTCTGTTCATGAGATCCAAAACGTTTCTGAACCCGAGATGGTCAGGGGTTCTGGTCCTTTGGGGAAAATTCAAATTTTTATTCTGGTGAACCGGGCTGCAGGTAGATGTCCTCAGGACCTTCCCGACAGAGATCACGATGAAGGAGGTCTACTCGTGTGTCTCTTGGTTCCCTCCCTCCCATCTGTTTGGACCCCCATCTGGTTCTGAAGCAGTTCTGGGTTTTCTCTTCAGGTTCGGAGTTCCCTCGTCCTCAGAACCAATCAGAACCCTGCTTCCAGTCAGAGGCGGGGAACCCGGGTTCCTTTTGGAAGGTAGATCCCCCCAGGGCCAATCAGAGAAGCAGAAGCTCTGCTTTCTGATTGGCGTCCCCGGTTTTCCCGAGGGCTGATTGGCTGGCAATAGGCCTGAGAGTTGATCAATAAGGCAACAAAGGGTTTTTGATTGGGTAGGGCAGGTGGGGGGGCCCATCGCCCCCTGGGATGTGGTTTTCGGGTCAGAACTTTGGGCTCCAGGTCCAGTCGGCGCCGCGGCTTCTGCCTTTGTCTGTGCTGTGATTGGTCAGTAGAGCAGAGTGGGCGTGGCCTGGTGAATCCTGAGCGTCTGGATGGAGGAGAGGATCTTCTTCTGGTGGCCGGCGAGGGTGACGCCCAATCTGAGCAGGTCGCTATGGAAACGGAGAAGAGAGAGAGAGCCATGAGCCCTGAGCACCGACTGCCAGGCTGATTCAGGCTGGACCTGCCAGAACCCGCCAGAACCCCCCAGAACCCGCCAGAACCCGTCAGAACCCACCAGAACCCACTAGAAACCGCCAGAACCCCCCAGAACCCGTCCAGAACCCACCAGAACCTTACTCTGTGTTGAGCTGTGACACCACGTCCAGGCTGGTCAGCCGGCCCGGACAGTTCTCTGGTACCGCTCCCTCGCCTGGAGCCACTCGGACACGGAACCGAGGCCCTGGGGCGGCGGGGCGGCTGGTCCAACAGGGGGTGGGAGGGACTGGGACACAGGGACAGGTTAGTCAGCCGGTTCTGGCCCAGTCTGGTCCTGGTCCAGAATCTGGATCACAGTTCTAACCAGAGGACCCAAGAATCGTGAACTGGATCAGAACCAGGCCAGAACCTTTCCCTTTTGGGCCAGCTGACTGGCCGGGGAGTCTCTTCCCGGGCTGGAACCAGCCAGAGCAGATTACAGGATCGGTTCTAAACCCGGTGCTGAATCCGCCCCTCTCTGACCTCCCCCCCCTCCCACCCCCGGGCCCACCCCGGGAGCTCGGGGCGTGGCCTTCAGGGGCGGGGGGATCAGCCGGTCCAACCGGACACGATGTGGCAGAACTTGGGCCTGTTGGCGGTCCGTCTGCCAGCAGTCCAGCATCAGGCCGTGGAGCGGGCGGGGCAGTCCCCGGGGGCAGGCGGGGTCCCCGATGGCGTTGATCACCTGCTCAGGGCACGGGTGAACACGGGCCGACCAGGTTTGGGGCGCGACAGGTTCGGGGGTTCTTACATCCTGGTTCTCATGTCCCAAATGGCCCCTCTCCGTTGCATCCCTTCCCCTGGATGCCGTAGCTCAGCGTCGCTGGCCGAGGTGAACTTCCTGTGAGGAGGCTCATTTTCTTCTCCATAAAAAAAGTATGGCTGCAGTACCCCTGCCCCCTGGCGATGGCTTCAGGGCCGTCCACCTGATGGGGATCTTCCCTCCCTGAGCAGGAAAACCAAAACCCTTTCAAAATAAGAGCATGCAAAGAAGGCACAGCCCAGAGGAACTCAGGAAAAAAATTAGCTATGCTAATGCTAAAGCATAGCTAAACATAGCTTCTCATTAAAATCAGAGCTAAAGCTAAAACGTAATTTTAGCCATTTTTTGACACAACATGTTGCTAAAAACTTCCCCCCCCAAAAGGTCAAACATGCATTGTTTGGCTTTAAATGTTTTCTAACATAAATAATGAAAACAATAAAAAAATGAGAAATTTCCTTTTTCGTTTTTATTTCTCTGCTTTTTAACATCCAGGTGTGAATGGGGGTTTCCTGCAACAGACTCACCAGCCGGGGAGGGGGTCAGGCAGTTCTCCGTCAGGAACCTGCTGGACCGAAGTCCCACCCGGATGGACAAAACCCCCGAGGGGCGGTCAG
>CADWAE010000089.1:0-11244 GCA_902982915.1 Phalloptychus januarius
ATGATTTGACATTTGATGCCAAATGTAATAAGTTAATTTACCTGTTTTTAAATCAATCATGTAGGGAAACTAAAGCCCAAAGAGATGAGAGACTTAAACTGATGGAGTAATTAAAAAATTATTTAAGGTTAACTGTAAATAAACTTGTTTTTAATTCAATGCAGAAGTTAATTTTTTCACCTAGGCAACATTGGGTGCTCGGTTACAAATCGATTGCACAATTTTTTTATAAATGTGAATAACAACAGAAGGTAAACCTGGATAAAAAAGAATAATGAAAAGAATGATCTGTTTTACATCAAATTACATAAACAGCAGCAACTGACTGGTTTCTCTGCAACGAATGAATACAATCAAATGCTGATTCCCACTGGCTTCCCAAAAAACCCAGCCTAAACAGATTTTCAAACAGATTTCACCCACACAGACCCTGGATGGTCTTTTTAAAATTTTTCTAGAATTTCCATATAACTTATTGTCTAATGACACCCTTTAAATCTTAAAAACCCTGTGTTGTTGATTTACTCATTTTAAAAAAACTTTTACCAAACACTTCTCTCTTTTTTTTTAATTAAAGCTGTTTTCACGTTCCGAGCATGCACGCCCATAGAGTACAATTTTTTGGGCCCCCCAACCCGCCCATTAATCACACCCCTGAATTTTATTATTTATTTTTCTTTTAAAAAAATAAAATTTTTATTTATTTTTTTGAAAAATAAATAAGTAAAATTAATCAGTTTAATTTTGTTTTTTTTTTTTTATTATTTATTTAGTAATTAAAATAAAAACAAAAAAATTTTTGAATTTTATTTATTTTTTTTTCAAATAAGCAGCCATAAATGAAGGGTACCACCAACATGGCCGCCTGAGTTTCATTTCTGAAAGGTGCTAACCCTGGTTACACAACAGTTTGCTCCTGTTTTCCCCATCTCTTTTCCACTAAGTTTAATCTAAAAACCCCTAATTTAAATGCTGGGACCCAGAGCAGCCCAACTATCCAGCTGCATCCAAAAATATTCACAACACAACAAACCGCATGGCTTTTGTTGTGACCCCCACTTAACGAGGGATTTGGGGCCATTTATAGTGGACCCAAGTGAGGGAGACATTAAGAATATTTAATGAAAACTAAATATAAACTTACAAAATGAAAAAAACCAGGAACAAAAAAAAAAAACAAAAAAAATCCTGGAAACACAGGAAGATCCCAAGGGGAAAGGGAGAAACGAGGGAAAAGGGGCAAGATGAACCGGCAACTAGTGACTAACAAAGGTTTAACTAGGGGAGGCTGTGAGCCTAAAGACCTGGGGTGATCCATCCATAACCTAACAGTCATGCTCTTGACTTTGGGAGAAACCGGGGCACCCCAGGAACCCACGCATGGGGAGACATGGAGTTTGCATGCAATAACCAGGGCCTTTTTTTCCCTGGAACAGTGCTCCATGGACCACTGTGGACCTGGGCTGATGACCTAACTAATTGCAGGTAGTGGAGACTGAGAAGGGATCTAGAAAGGGAAAGGGAAGGGGGTGGAAAACAAGGCAGGGTTAAAAAGGTGGAACACCAAAATGACAAACTCAAACACCCCGTTCAACATTACCCCTCCCCAAAAACATAGAAACCTAAAAGAAAAAACAACCCGGGCACGGGGCGGATGGGGTCTAGGGAAAGGGGGGCCAGAACTAAAACAAACTAGAGTCTGATGGCCTGGCGATGAAGGAGACTAGAATGAGGGGAACGTCGGTGGAACCGCAGCCTTGGAGGACTCACTCACCACCGGGACGGAGTTCACTACCACCGGACGGAGTTCACTACCACCACCGGGACGGGAGTTCACCACTCACCACCGGACGGGGGTTCACTCACCACCGGGACGAGTTCACTCACCGCCGGGACGGGAGTTCACTCACCACCGGACGGAGTTCACTACCACCACCGGGACGGAGTTCACTCACCGGGACGGAGTTCAACTCCCTGACTCACGGTTCTGTGGTTCAAGCTTTCTGCCACCGATCATCAAGCATGAAGCCGGAGCTCATGATGCTTCTTTTGGGCAGAAGTATCATAGTTCTACCCAGACCTAGGGTGCCTGTTTGGTACATTTTCACCAGTGTATCTGAGAAACATCCGACTGCACGACTAAAGACACTTGGCTGCCCTGTGTCTGGGGTTTCCTTCAGGCCGCCTTGTTCAGCTGGTCCGCGATCAGCCTGAAGTGCTCCATTTGAAGCTGGAAGTGGTCCACTGCTGCTCCAGGACGGTGTTTTTCTCCTCCAGGATGATCTTTTCCTGCTCCAGGATGGCCTTTTCCTGCTCCAAGGCCGCATTTTTCTGCTCCAATTATTGTTTATTCTGCAAGGCAGAACATTTCTCCTCCAAGCAGGTGATTTTCAGTTGGAGGGTGGTGTTTTCCTCCATCAAAGTTTTGTTCGTGTCGTGAACTTGTTTTAATTCCTCCTTATTTACTTCACCTGAGTCCGATATCAATGGACATTTTGATCACGCTTTGGCGTTACATCAAAAGTCCGCGTCGTCGCTGCTGTCTGTTCTGTGCAGCCCCATTTTGTCTGTTCAAATCCACAAACTGTTCAATGGTTTTACTGCAGGAGACAATCCTTGTGGTTGCTCTTCAGTCCTATCACGAGGATTCAAGAGTGCAGCTTTGTGATGCACTGCATCACTTTTTGTGACGTCACTTTGCGTGATGTCACAAATCGATGTCACTTGAGCAGAACAACTAGAAAACTGCTGAAGTTTGAATAACAACAAACTTTATGGTTCCAGTCAGTTTTTTAGATGAAAAGTTCATCTTGTAAATAAATAATTGGCAATAAAGATTTGAGTTTTTCTCCCTGAAACTCTGAGGCAGTTAATTTAATTTCTTCTCCTGGATCCGTTTTGTTTATTGTTCATCAAAAGTGACGAAACAATTAAAGACGGAGAGGAAATGGGAAATCGGTAAGTTTTTATCTATTATCGCCATCTACTGGTTCAGTGCAGGTATTTCAGCCCCACTCAGACTTCTTACAAGAGAAAATGATCAAGATTATGAAATAATATGAATATATGGCATATATAGAGTTTATAATGCAATAATTAAACCAAACATGCAGATTTTAACTCTTTAATCAATAATCATGGTTAAAGGAAACGTTTCAGGCACTTCAATCTCACGTGAAGATGAAAGTCAGCACCTTAACTAACACCAGAGAACAACTTTTATATTACAGACGAGACAAACCGGTGAACAACTAGACTCTGTGACCGCTGTATGTACAATGAAATACATATCTGCATTAAAAACTATACTCTGATAAATATATAACTTCATGGATTGTTGAGGATTATTATTCAAAATACTGCAGTTGTAAAAGTACGGTTGGGTTTAGGGTTTGTTTGGGGCTGAGATGATGGGAATATTTCCACTCGTATATGAAAACGTGGATTCAAATGATTATCTGAGCTCAGAGAAGAAAACAACGAGACATTTCAGGCACAATCTGAAGGTTACATTCATATTTAAAGGGCACTTTGGGCTCATCGAGGTGGAAAGAAAAGACGAAGATAAATAGAAAAAGAAAAAAATAGAATCCAGGAATCTCATTGGTTGTCGGGATTAAGGGAGGAGGGGCTGGTCTGTGAGAACCAATAGCAGCGCAGCGTTGGTTGGGGTCAGGGGTCAGTCGAACATTCCCCTCCGCGTCGGGCTGGGCGAAGTTTTCCTGCCGAGTCGAGGCGTTCCCTGAAAGACACGGCGACACGATCGGGTCAGCGAGTCAGCGACAGGTCATCCTGTAACCATGGAAACGGAAACTCACAGGCGACTGGGCTTTGGAGAAGTTGACGTGGGCGTAAAGCAGCACGGCGATGTCTTTGTGTCCGGCTTCCAGGGCGATGGACAGAGCGTTACTCCCATCCTACAGGGAGGGACGCAGAGATATGGAAGCCCATTTCCGCCATGAAAAAAAAAAAAAAAGACCAACAGTAAGTCATAATTTCGACTTTCAAAGTCATAATTATGAGATACAAAGTCATAATTATGACTTTGAAAGTCATAATTATGAGATACAAAGTCATAATTATGACTTTCAAAGTCATAATTATGAGATACAAAGTCATAATTATGACTTTCCAAAATAGTCAATGTTGTCATTTTTCAGTAGATATCCTGTCTTGTAGGAGATTTAGACAGTATTCCATCTGATCGATCTAAAGAGTAAAACACTGATTTTTGTCCTTTCAATGGAATGTAAACAAATTGAGGAGTATTTCAGATGTGGTCTAACCAATGATGAAATTCTTGCTTTGCTGGCTGAAGTTCATGGGGTTATTCTTAGCAAGAGGACACTAGAAAGGATTCTTAGTAAGAAGAAACTTTGGCGCAGAAAGAACAAAACTGATGCGAGTGTAGTGGCAGCTTTCATTCGTCAGCAACTTGAAACCTCTGGACAATGTCATGGATATCGATGGATGCACCAAAAATGTTGGATGAATGGTATTGTTACAGACAGGGAAACAGTTCGAGTCCTTTTAAGCTTACTAGATGGTGAAGGAGTGGACCTAAGGTCAAGAAATCGGCTGAGGAGACGGATTTACTATAGTCGTGGTCCAAACTATGTTTGGCATATGGATGGCTATGATAAGCTGAAACCATTTGGAATTGGGATCAATGGTTGCATTGACGGTTTTTCCAGAAGGCTAATATGGCTTGAGGCATACAAAACAAATAATGATCCAAGAATCATTGCTGGATACTTCATGGATGCAGTGATTAAAGCCGAGGGTTGTCCTGAAAGACTGAGAGTGGATTTAGGGACAGAAAATGTTAATGCAGCTGACATGCAAAGATATTTGCATCTTACAGAAGATCAACCTGAAAGTTTAAATGTAATATTTGGTCCAAGCACTGGAAATCAGCGGATTGAAAGATGGTGGTTGATCCTGCGAAGTGAATGTATCCAGTTCTGGATGGACCTCTTTGACAAACTGAGAGCAGATGGACACTTCTTGGACAACTTCTTGGACAAAGCCTTGATCCAGTTCTGTTTTCTCCACATCATACAGGTGAGTTTGATTTGAGCTGCTCTATCCACTCACCTATTTAAAATAATTCTGATTGCTGTAAAGGGTTATAATGTGCAAAGATTTATTTTCTGAGTATGATACTAAATTAATAGCATATTTTAAATATTGCGCAGATTGCATTTTTGGATAGTTGCTTGAATTAAATTTTCCTGTTTTTGGATAAATAGCAGTGATGCTACATTCATGCTTCCGTTTTACTTTTGAATGCTTATTTCAAGGCTATTACTTTAGTTTGGTTGTCTTTTTCTTCCAGAAAGAACTAAATGAAGTTGCTTCAGCTTGGAACCACCACAGGATACGACCAGCACACAATTCACGAAGTCCTCATGGGCGCCCATCCATAATGTACACAGTACCTCAGGTGTATGGAACCAGAGACTATCTACACAGCATTGATCTGAACAGGGTTGAAGCCTGCTTGGAAAACTGTGTTTTCAAAGACTTTCCATGTGATGAAGATGTTTTCAGTATCTGTGTGGACCTGATTTCAGAGCATAACCTGGATGTCTCAGATGATGTGTTTGCAACAACTGATCTATACATAAGACTCAGACAGCTGATTACTAGTAATTTGGAACTGCAGTGATAAATGTAAAACATTTTGTTGCATTGACAGTTTATATCTCGTCACTAATTTTGACTTCAGTAGGCATTTTCTGAGAGTACCTGCATTTGCTTCAACACATTGTTGCAGCAGTATAAAGATGGGTCAAAGCCATTCACAAGCTCTGTAACTAAGTAAGAAGAGACACCAAAATAAGATAAATGCATGCTGAGCTGATAAAATAAGTCTGACTTTTGAAAAATATATTGATATATTGCACTAGTATGGTCAGATGTTTTTTGGTTTTGATATTTTCCCTTTATTATCAATATCACAGCATTATAGTTTGAACATTATGCTGATTATTAAACAGGAAACAAAGGAATTGACAATTGCTGTAAAAACCTCATTATTTTTCAAGTGTACAACCCAATACTGATTTAAAGCCCTCCCCCGCCACCCCAAATAAATCACACATAAAAACTGAAAAAGTGGTTTATTGAACTTCAAAATTAAAGCCTTCCATAGTCATTACAGAAGGCTTTGATTTTTATTTTAAATAATTCTTTAAGATAATGACAAGGCTTCAATGTGTAAAAAAAGAAAGAAAAAAGTGTCATTTTTGAATTGTTGTCTGGGTAAATCTGATATTGAACTACTGCAATGGCACCAATCTGTTATAGAAAACATTTTAAGGTCATGGTTACTTATAACAGCAATATAAATAAAATGCTGAGTAAACAAAAGAAGATTTTTCATGAATAAGGGTAAATAAAACACTACTCCATTTGTTCCAGAACTACATTCAAATGGAGTAACATGTTCATTCACTGAACATTTAAATCATTTGACTAATATAAGAAACAAAACAGCCTTTGCAGCCTCAAGTAAAATTATTAAAAGTAAAAAAATGCTAGTAACAGTACAAAATCTTTAAATTTATTAAACCCAACATATTGAGAAAACACATTTTACTGCCAACAAATTTATCTTTTAAACTTTAACTTTGTAGTACTTTAACAGAAAAAAAGCCATAAGCACTACCCAGCCAGCATACCTATGTGAGCCCCTGTGGGAAAAGGAAGGCAGACAATATGGGTCCCACATCGGTTTGTCCACAGTTTCCATGGTTGGCCCCACACGGATTTGCCCATGTAGGGACACTGCCTACATGGGCCCTACATGGGCAAATCCGTGTGGGGCCAACCATGGAAACTGTGGACAAACCGATGTGGGACCCATATTGTCTGCCCTCCTTTTCCCCATATGGGGCCACATAGGTGTACTGGTTGAGTAGTAGGAGAATGTCTACTAAGACATTGCAGGTCTTATAAATACTCAAGAGAACACTAAATTGCAAAAAGTTGAAACACTGTGGAGTTAAGATGAGCTAAAAAGCTGTTTCTAAGATATTGCTAAACTTTGAAAGTTTAATACAAAAAAATTTCTTAAACTCGCACATTCTTCAGCTGAAGTCTCTTACACTATGTCCATCACCCATACACTACTTTCTAGGACCTTGTTTATTTCGTGTCGAAACTCTGGATAGTTATCATAATTAACAGGCAACTCTAGGGAGCAACCGCATGTGTGGGCAACTGGCCGTCTCTGAATACCTTGAAGTTGAGTGAAGCTAACACTGATAGTTTTTTGAAGAAACAAATCAGACCCTGTGCAAAACCGAAGAAAAAGTGACAGGTGCTGTGAGTCTGATTCTCTGAGATAAGAACCTAAGTATTTGCTGATGTTTTTCTGCTGTGCATTCATGACTTCAGGGTAAACAATTGAATGCATAACCTTTCTTAATGTTGGTAGGAGATTTTCATATGCAGCTGTAATACTTTCCATCTCTGACCTCAGCGGGGAAAGGACATTGCTCCACTGCTCAATAACAAAGGCAGGTTCCTGAATGAGTTTTTGGTGGGCAAGCTCCTGAAGTAGTAGCTCAATGTTATCAGCTGTTGGCACTTTTCGACAATTATGGATATCCATGATTTCCAGAAGCTCTTCTCTGTCAACACTCTGAAAATCTGAAAGGCAAGATTCAAACACCATTCGATCGTACTCTGTAACATACCTTAGGAAGCTATCAACAAGAGGACTCTTTATAGAACCAAGAGCTGCTTGTTCCAGTATTACTGGAGCAAGTTTTATAGGCAGGTACTTCTGTTTTTGCCAGCCAAAGGCAATAATTCGGCCAATGCTTTCCCATTGTTGCTGTCCAAAATCATGACGCAAGTAGGGCACCTTAAAGTTATTGCCCATTGTGCACTGTTCATAAAAGTCCTGCCAAAACTCAGAGAGGACATCCCTCAAAACTCCTCCATCGTCAACAGCCTTTTCTCGCCTTCCATCAGGAAGCACCACTTGAATACATATGTCCTCCTGAGTGACACCTGGATCACAAAAGTGTGAAATGAGTTCTGTCAGGATCTGGCCACGGTGAAGAACAAGAATTTTCTTAATCCCTTCTCTCTGAACAATGGAAGGGTGTCATTCTGGAGACAGTGGAAGGGTGTCATCCAAACTGAGTCTATCTGTGTCAGAAATGTGTCCTGTGAAAAAATTGGACATTGCCCTTCAGTTGAGTAAACTAGGTGAACATTATCACTGCTGCTGTTTGTCAGAACACTGCTGGCTCCAACATATATGACATCAATGCTGTCTGGTGCTCTGGATTGAGTCAGTGGTGTGCAAACCTGAGCTTGAGTAGAAAAACTTAAAGCTTCTTGGTCATTTCCACTGGGATTGTCTGGTTCTGAGTCACTGACAGTGTCCCTCTTTTTGGTTGTTAGGTAAAATCGCAAAACAGGTAGTTTTGTCTGCTCATAAAGTTCTCCAACAGTAATATGTTCATCAAGTGAATGTTCCTGAAAATCTGTCATGTCAACCTCAAAATCTTTAATTCTTCCCTGTGAATTTCTTTGAGACGGAAAAAACAAACCCACTGCCTTTTCAATTAACTCATTTTTTGTACAGTCCTTTGACACATCAATTTTTCTTGTTCCACCACCTTTCTTTGTCCGAACTTGAAAAAACTTCCCATCTCGATAATTCATCCATCCTATCTCAACTTTTCGAATACTTTTTTGAGCATTTCTGATGGTGACTTTTTCTGAGACCTGCTTTTGATCATTGCTTTTGTTCCTTGAAATCTTGGCTCTCAATCGGTCAAAAAGTTTTGATTTCCGGCCAGCAGGATCATTTTCCCTTCGTCTGCAATATCCGAGAAGTGCCAGTCGGTCGCCATAAGATGGGAGATACTCCTTAAGCTGCTCATCTGTCATGAGCAGAAGGACACTGGAGTCAATCTACAAAAAAAAATTGTTAAAACAGTTATTTAACCTATAAAAATGGGGTGGAAAACCCAATAAAAACAGTCACATGATAAAACTGATCTGTCTTCACAATGTCTCTATAATAGTGTTGTATGATAACTTCTAAATGTACTGATTTCCTTAACAATCTAGCTACCTTATCCTTTTGCAGTCGTTGTATGACTTCCTCTGAAACATCCCGTGCTTTTAAGAAGTCATATATCTGATCCATCCTGTCACAATTACACACAATAACTAATGAATAATTTCTAATAAAATATAACATTGCAAAAGATTTATTATGAACATGATAGTTGGGTTGGGTGATATTACTAAAAAACTTTTAACAATACAAACATTTCATATCAGTTTATATCCATTTTTTTATATCTAAAATACTGCCAAACTGGTGATGTGACTTTTCCCATTTTATCCACAGCTTTCACACTATTATATATTTTTTAAAAACATTGATAAGGCACAGTGGTGAAACGTAGAACTGCTGCTCCGCAAGTTACTCAACAGCTTGTTGCTAGTTCACCAGTGACTGAGTTAAATGACTCCATCAACCTAGCTGAGCTAGCCTTGAGAGGTTGAGTAGCCTTTACTCTGCATACATCCTCCAGAATGGTGTGTGGTTCAGGATCAGAGTTAAGAGAATTAAGAGAATATTCTATATAATGAATATCTTATCAGACTTACTATCTATTGATATTGATCACGTGTGTATTGTGATAACTGATTTATTGTCCAACTCTACATGACAGACGGAAACTTTATTTCAGACTGAAGTGCCAGCTAAAAAAAAAAAGATAATAGACAAGCAAACAGCTGTACAGATCGGCAATCATAAACCAATACACAAAGAAACTACATAAAAGTAATAAAGAAAACTCTGCCAGTGTCTCCACAACTAAATGGCAAAGTGTAGAGCTTAAGTTTGAAAGTTCTGTGTTTTAATTTTTACCCTAAAATATTTTAATTAGTGAACACTTCTCAAAATGAAATTCTCATCTTTATAAAACAGTCAAGTACGTGAATATCATCAGAATGATTTTAGTTTTGATCTTAATTACTTTCATTAAAACAGACAATATGATAAATTAGATTTTCACAAGAGTTGCAACTCACCTCTGTTTAGGTTCAGGTCAAAGGACCCTCCTCTGTCTCTTCTGCAGATATCCTGAAAGTTGAGTAAAGTTAAGGAGTTAAAATTTTCAACATGGCCTGTCTGTTTTTTGTTTTTTTTTAAGTTCCTTGTTTTTAAATTTGTCTTATTTTGTATTGCCTTTATAAATGTTGTCAATCTAAGGCTGTAGATCTCCAGCATTAGCTTAAACGTGCATAAGGAACTGATAAGAAAACAGTTTGAATACTGATGCATATTGTACTTGCATATTTTACTCTTGTCTATATATCGACAAAAACAATTTAACGGGAAATCACATTATACAAAATATGTACATAAAACAAGCTGTGTGGTGTGTTTTAACCTACTAGCTAGTGCTTGAATTTATGCCACAAAATAATTAAACATATTAACTTGTTGAATTCTTGGAGGACATTAACGAACTTCTTATCACACTCTGAAATATGGACAATCTAATTAACCGACTACTTAAAAAGCCCTGTTAAATCTGCTATAACAAGGTTAGCACGCTTTGACGGTTAACCTGCAGCTAGCTCACTTTTTACCAAGGCAACGACCGATGTACACCATGGCACGATCAAAAAGCATTTAAAACGAAGGAATCTAAACTGAAGCTATCCAGCAGCTTTTTTCTGATGCTAACAGTTCACTGGTTTACATACATGATAAAGCCAGTCTGCAGGTGTTTCCGTGGCGACACAAAACTAACACAACTATAACCAAATAAAATCAAAAAAGCCGAACCAACCTTTACCCTACTCTTAACCCAGTAGCAACCGTTACCGAATAATGAGGTCCTAATCATGCTTACCTTGGATTTAGGACCATATTGAACTGGGTGCTGGAGCACGATGCTTCTCTCAGGAGGCTTGCCTACAACTGTTCCGGTATCTCTGAATAAAGTCGAAATTATGACTTTGTATCTCATAATTATGACTTTGAAAGTCAAAATTATGACTTTGTATCTCATAATTATGACTTTGAAAGTCCTTAATTATGACTTTAATATCTCATAATTATGACTGAAAGTCATAATTATGACTTAATATCTCATAATTATGACTTTGAAAGTCGAAATTATGACTTACTGAGTGGTCTTTTTTTTTTTTCATGGCGAAATGGGCTTCCATACAGAGATGTACATACTG
>CADWAE010000090.1:0-22505 GCA_902982915.1 Phalloptychus januarius
CTTTATTCAGAGATACCGGAACAGTTGTAGGCAAGCCTCCTGAGAGAGCATCGTGCTCCAGCACCCAGTTCAATATGGTCCTAAATCCAAGGTAAGCATGATTAGGACCTCATTATTCGGTAACGGTTGCTACTGGGTTAAGAGTAGGGTAAAGGTTGGTTCGGCTTTTTTGATTTTATTTGGTTATAGTTGTGTTAGTTTTGTGTCGCCACGGAAACACCTGCAGACTGGCTTTATCATGTATGTAAACCAGTGAACTGTTAGCATCAGAAAAAAGCTGCTGGATAGCTTCAGTTTAGATTCCTTCGTTTTAAATGCTTTTTGATCGTGCCATGGTGTACATCGGTCGTTGCCTTGGTAAAAAGTGAGCTAGCTGCAGGTTAACCGTCAAAGCGTGCTAACCTTGTTATAGCAGATTTAACAGGGCTTTTTAAGTAGTCGGTTAATTAGATTGTCCATATTTCAGAGTGTGATAAGAAGTTCGTTAATGTCCTCCAAGAATTCAACAAGTTAATATGTTTAATTATTTTGTGGCATAAATTCAAGCACTAGCTAGTAGGTTAAAACACACCACACAGCTTGTTTTATGTACATATTTTGTATAATGTGATTTCCCGTTAAATTGTTTTTGTCGATATATAGACAAGAGTAAAATATGCAAGTACAATATGCATCAGTATTCAACCTGTTTTCTTATCAGTTCCATATGCACGTTTAAGCTAATGCTGGAGATCTACAGCCTTAGATTGACAATATTTATAAAGGCAATACAAAATAAGACAAATTTAAAAACAAGGAACTTAAAAAAAAACAAAAAACAGACAGGCCATGTTGAAAATTTTAACTCCTTAACTTTACTCAACTTTCAGGATATCTGCAGAAGAGACAGAGGAGGGTCCTTTGACCTGAACCTAAACAGAGGTGAGTTGCAACTCTTGTGAAAATCTAATTTATCATATTGTCTGTTTTAATTAAAGTAATTAAGATCAAAACTAAAATCATTCTGATGATATTCACGTACTTGACTGTTTTATAAAGATGAGAATTTCATTTTGAGAAGTGTTCACTAATTAAAATATTTTAGGGTAAAAATTAAAACACAGAACTTTCAAACTTGAGCTCTACACTTTGCCATTTAGTTGTGGAGACACTGGCAGAGTTTTCTTTATTACTTTTATGTAGTTTCTTTGTGTATTGGTTTATGATTGCCGATCTGTACAGCTGTTTGCTTGTCTATTATCTTTTTTTTTAGCTGGCACTTCAGTCTGAAATAAAGTTTCCGTCTGTCATGTAGAGTTGGACAATAAATCAGTTATCACAATACACACGTGATCAATATCAATAGATAGTAAGTCTGATAAGATATTCATTATATAGAATATTCTCTTAATTCTCTTAACTCTGATCCTGAACCACACCATTCTGGAGGATGTATGCAGAGTAAAGGCTACTCAACCTCTCAAGGCTAGCTCAGCTAGGTTGATGGAGTCATTTAACTCAGTCACTGGTGAACTAGCAACAAGCTGTTGAGTAACTTGGAGCAAGTTCTACGTTTCACCACTGTGCCTTATCAATGTTTTTAAAAATATATAATAGTGTGAAAGCTGTGGATAAAATGGGAAAAGTCACATCACCAGTTTGGCAGTATTTTAGATATAAAAAAATGGATATAAACTGATATGAAATGTTTGTATTGTTAAAAGTTTTTTAGTAATATCACCCAACCCAACTATCATGTTCATAATAAATCTTTTGCAATGTTATATTTTATTAGAAATTATTCATTAGTTATTGTGTGTAATTGTGACAGGATGGATCAGTATATGACTTCTTAAAAGCACGGGATGTTTCAGAGGAAGTCATTCAACACTGCAAAGGATAAGGTAGCTAGATTGTTAAGGAAATCAGTACATTTAGAAGTTATCATACAACACTATTATAGAGACATTGTGAAGACAGATCAGTTTTATCATGTGACTGTTTTATTGGGTTTTCCACCCCATTTTATAGGTTAAATAACTGTTTTAACAATTTTTTTTTGTAGATTGACTCAGTGTCCTTCTGCTCATGACAGATGAGCAGCAAGAGAGTATCTCCCATCTTATGGCGACCGACTGGCACTTCTCGGATATTGCAGACGAAGGGAAAATGATCCTGCTGGCCGGAAATCAAAACTTTTTGACCGATTGAGAGCCAAGATTTCAAGGAACAAAAGCAATGATCAAAAGCAGGTCTCAGAAAAAGTCACCATCAGAAATGCTCAAAAAAGTATTCGAAAAGTTGAGATAGGATGGATGAATTATCGAGATGGGAAGTTTTTTCAAGTTCGGACAAAGAAAGGTGGTGGAACAAGAAAAATTGATGTGTCAAAGGACTGTACAAAAAATGAGTTAATTGAAAAGGCAGTGGGTTTGTTTTTTCCGTCTCAAAGAAATTCACAGGGAAGAATTAAAGATTTTGAGGTTGACATGACAGATTTTCAGGAACATTCACTTGATGAACATATTACTGTTGGAGAACTTTATGAGCAGACAAAACTACCTGTTTTGCGATTTTACCTAACAACCAAAAAGAGGGACACTGTCAGTGACTCAGAACCAGACAATCCCAGTGGAAATGACCAAGAAGCTTTAAGTTTTTCTACTCAAGCTCAGGTTTGCACACCACTGACTCAATCCAGAGCACCAGACAGCATTGATGTCATATATGTTGGAGCCAGCAGTGTTCTGACAAACAGCAGCAGTGATAATGTTCACCTAGTTTACTCAACTGAAGACATGGGTGATTTGTCCAATGTCCAACAGCCAGATGCAGGAATCAATGTTGACATGTTAGAAGACAGTGGCACTGTTACCTTTTTCACAGGACACATTTCTGACACAGATAGACTCAGTTTGGATGACACCCTTCCACTGTCTCCACAGCCATCTAGTCCAGTGCTTTCTTATTCACAATTTGATTCTTTGGATGAGCCCTTTGTTCAGAGAGAAGGGATTAAGAAAATTCTTGTTCTTCACCGTGGCCAGATCCTGACAGAACTCATTTCACACTTTTGTGATCCAGGTGTCACTCAGGAGGACATATGTATTCAAGTGGTGCTTCCTGATGGAAGGCGAGAAAAGGCTGTTGACGATGGAGGAGTTTTGAGGGATGTCCTCTCTGAGTTTTGGCAGGACTTTTATGAACAGTGCACAATGGGCAATAACTTTAAGGTGCCCTACTTGCGTCATGATTTTGGACAGCAACAATGGGAAAGCATTGGCCGAATTATTGCCTTTGGCTGGCAAAAACAGAAGTACCTGCCTATAAAACTTGCTCCAGTAATCCTGGAACAAGCAGCTATTGGTTCTATAAAGGTCTCTTGTTGATAGCTTCCTAAGGTATGTTACAGAGTACGATCGAATGGTGTTTGAATCTTGCCTTTCAGATTTTCAGAGTGTTGACGAGAAGAGCTTCTGGAAATCATGGATATCCATAATTGTCGAAAAGTGCCAACAGCTGATAACATTGAGCTACTACTTCAGGAGCTTGCCCACCAAAAACTCATTCAGGAACCTGCCTTTGTTATTGAGCAGTGGAGCAATGTCCTTTCCCCGCTGAGGTCAGAGATGGAAAGTATTACAGCTGCATATGAAAATCTCCTACCAACATTAAGAAAGGTTATGCATTCAATTGTTTACCCTGAAGTCATGAATGCACAGCAGAAAAACATCAGCAAATACTTAGGTTCTTATCTCAGAGAATCAGACTCACAGCACCTCTCACTTTTTCTTCGGTTTTGCACAGGGTCTGATTTGTTTCTTCAAAAAACTATCAGTGTTAGCTTCACTCAACTTCAAGGTGTTCAGAGACGGCCAGTTGCCCACACATGCGGTTGCTCCCTAGAGTTGCCAGTTAATTATGATAACTATCCAGAGTTTCGACACGAAATAAACAAGGTCCTAGAAAGTAGTGTATGGGTGATGGACATAGTGTAAGAGACTTCAGCTGAAGAATGTGCGAGTTTAAGAAATTTTTTTGTATTAAACTTTCAAAGTTTAGCAATATCTTAGAAACAGCTTTTTAGCTCATCTTAACTCCACAGTGTTTCAACTTTTTGCAATTTAGTGTTCTCTCGAGTATTTATAAGACCTGCAATGTCTTAGTAGACATTCTCCTACTACCCAACCAGTACACCTATGTGGCCCCATATGGGGAAAAGGAGGGCAGACAATATGGGTCCCACATCGGTTTGTCCGCAGTTTCCATGGTTGGCCCACACGGATTTGCCCATGTAGGGCCCATGTAGGCAGTGTCCCTACATGGGCAAACGTGTGGGGCCAACCATGAAACTGTGGACAACGTGGGACCCATATTGCTGCCTTCCTTTTCCGACAGGACTCACATAGGTATGCTGGCTGGGTAGTGCTTATGGCTTTTTTTCTGTTAAAGTACTACAAAGTTAAAGTTTAAAAGATAAATTTGTTGGCAGTAAAATGTGTTTTCTCAATATGTTGGGTTTAATAAATTTAAAGATTTTGTACTGTTACTAGCATTTTTTTACTTTTAATAATTTTACTTGAGGCTGCAAAGGCTGTTTTGTTTCTTATATTAGTCAAATGATTTAAATGTTCAGTGAATGAACATGTTACTCCGTTTGAATGTAGTTCTGGAACAAATGGAGTAGTGTTTTATTTACCCTTATTCATGAAAAATCTTCTTTTGTTTACTCAGCATTTTATTTATATTGCTGTTATAAGTAACCATGACCTTAAAATGTTTTCTATAACAGATTGGTGCCATTGCAGTAGTTCAATATCAGATTTACCCAGACAACAATTCAAAAATGACACTTTTTTCTTTCTTTTTTTACACATTGAAGCCTTGTCATTATCTTAAAGAATTATTTAAAATAAAAATCAAAGCCTTCTGTAATGACTATGGAAGGCTTTAATTTTGAAGTTCAATAAACCACTTTTCAGTTTTTATGTGTGATTTATTTGGGGTGGCGGGAGGGCTTTAAATCAGTATTGGGTTGTACACTTGAAAAATAATGAGGTTTTTACAGCAATTGTCAATTCCTTTGTTTCCTGTTTAATAATCAGCATAATGTTCAAACTATAATGCTGTGATATTGATAATAAAGGGAAAATATCAAAACCAAAAAACATCTGACCATACTAGTGCAATATATCAATATATTTTTCAAAAGTCAGACTTATTTTATCAGCTCAGCATGCATTTATCTTATTTTTGTGTCTCTTCTTACTTAGTTACAGAGCTTGTGAATGGCTTTGACCCATCTTTATACTGCTGCAACAATGTGTTGAAGCAAATGCAGGTACTCTCAGAAAATGCCTACTGAAGTCAAAATTAGTGACGAGATAGTAAACTGTCAATGCAACAAAATGTTATTACATTTATCACTGCAGTTCCAAATTACTAGTAATCAGCTGTCTGAGTCTTATGTATAAATCAGTTGTTGCAAACACATAATCTGAGACATCCAGGTTATGCTCTGAAATCAGGTCCACACAGATACTGAAAACATCTTCATCACATGGAAAGTCTTTGAAAACACAGTTTTCCAAGCAGGCTTCAACCCTGTTCAGATCAATGCTGTGTAGATAGTCTCTGGTTCCATACACCTGAGGTACTGTGTACATTATGGATGGGCGCCCATGAGGACTTCGTGAATTGTGTGCTGGTCGTATCCTGTGGTGGTTCCAAGCTGAAGCAACTTCATTTAGTTCTTTCTGGAAGAAAAAGACAACCAAACTAAAGTAATAGCCTTGAAATAAGCATTCAAAAGTAAACGGAAGCATGAATGTAGCATCACTGCTATTTATCCAAAAACAGGAAAATTTAATTCAAGCAACTATCCAAAAATGCAATCTGCAATATTTAAAATATGCTATTAATTTAGTATCATACTCAGAAAATAAATCTTTGCACATTATAACCCTTTACAGCAATCAGAATTATTTTAAATAGGTGAGTGGATAGAGCAGCTCAAATCAAGCTCACCTGTATGATGTGGGGAAAACAGAACTGGATCAAGGCTTTGTCCAAGAAGTTGTCCCAGAAGTGTCCATCTGCTCTCAGTTTGTCAAGAGGTCCATCCAGAACTGGATACATTCACTTCGCAGGATCAACCACCATCTTTCAATCCGCTGATTTCCAGTGCTTGGACCAAATATTACATTTAAACTTTCAGGTTGATCTTCTGTAAGATGCAAATATCTTTGCATGTCAGCTGCATTAACATTTTCTGTCCTAAATCCACTCTCAGTCTTTCAGGACAACCTCGGCTTTAATCACTGCATCCATGAAGTATCCAGCAATGATTCTTGGATCATTATTTGTTTTGTATGCCTCAAGCCATATTAGCCTTCTGGAAAACCGTCAATGCAACCATTGATCCCAATTCCAAATGGTTTCAGCTTATCATAGCCATCCATATGCCAAACATAGTTTGGACCACGACTATAGTAAATCCGTCTCCTCAGCCGATTTCTTGACCTTAGGTCCACTCCTTCACCATCTAGTAAGCTTAAAAGGACTCGAACTGTTTCCCTGTCTGTAACAATACCATTCATCCAACATTTTTGGTGCATCCATCGATATCCATGACATTGTCCAGAGGTTTCAAGTTGCTGACGAATGAAAGCTGCCACTACACTCGCATCAGTTTTGTTCTTTCTGCGCCAAAGTTTCTTCTTACTAAGAATCCTTTCTAGTGTCCTCTTGCTAAGAATAACCCCATGAACTTCAGCCAGCAAAGCAAGAATTTCATCATTGGTTAGACCACATCTGAAATACTCCTCAATTTGTTTACATTCCATTGAAAGGACAAAAATCAGTGTTTTACTCTTTAGATCGATCAGATGGAATACTGTCTAAATCTCCTACAAGACAGGATATCTACTGAAAAACATAATTATGACTTTGAAAGTCGAAATTATGACTTTGTATCTCATAATTATGACTTTGAAAGTCGAAATTATGACTTTGTATCTCATAATTATGACTTTGAAAGTCGAAATTATGACTTTGTATCTCATAATTATGACTTTGAAAGTCGAAATTATGACTTACTGTTGGTCTTTTTTTTTTTTCATGGCGGAAATGGGCTTCCATAGGTGTGACATCAAAGACTCTGTAGTAAAAAAAAAATAAAATAAAAAAAAACAGACAAAAAAAACAATTAATATACCTGACATTTTTAAACATCTATTTTATTTATGAATGAATACAGTAAAAGTTCAACTTTGGTTAAACGAAGGTTTCAGAATGATGAACATTGATATAAATACCAACGTGACCCAAGAAAGGGCAAATATCCACTGGATTCCTCCTATCAAAGCTCGATATACATCATTAATCTCAAGTTAAAATAAAAACAATTAGCAAATGAATTAGTCTTTTTTTATGTACTTATCTGATCAGAATTCACCATCTGGGACATCTAAAAACACAAGAGCTCCATCTTCTCCTCAGTTTTAGTCTGGGTCCAAGTCCATGAGGTAGGCCGGGGTGTCCTAGACTAAAAATACACAAATCAATCCATCAACAGACAGCTATTAACAACAACTACAAAAAAGTAACTACTTTTAAGGTTGCTACAATTTAGATACATTTGCTACATTTCATGTGTCGAACCTCCAAGTCTGTTTCCTGTCTCTTCTTGGCATCCTCCAAGGATTCTTCTGTGTGGAACAACCTGCAAGAAAACCTGCAAAACAACTGCAAAAACAGACTAAAACTGGGAGAAAAAAGGGTTAATTGCACCAAACCAGACAAATTCTGAGCATGTGGAGGGAATCTAACAGGACAAAATGAGTTGAAGTTTTGTCCTGCTAGTGAAGATGAGGTAACCACTTGGGGCTGCAGCAGTAAAAAGTGCAGTGTGATTGGAGAGAGATTAAAAAAGGAGAGCTTTAATTGAATGACGCAAATGGTGAAGAATAAAAAGGAGTTTTGACTTATTCTAAGGGGAACGGTTATTCTAACGGGATTAGAAAAATAAGGGAAACTCTGGGCCACATTGAAGACCTATTTAAAATTATTTTGATTTCAAAATACAGCAGAACATACGTGTAGTAGCTGATTGTCTTATCTACTTCTCCCTGATGTAATATTTCCAGCAAAAGTGTTTCAAGATCATGCAACCTCCTATTGGCAAAGCCGAAACAAACTTCCCTGCGCACGTATAAAACCTGCCTATGAAGCGTCCTTTCTACGGAACTAAATAACTTTTTAAAATATTCACAAAGTGTACAAAAATATTTCTATATTACAACATGATTCACAATCATACAACATAATTCACGAATATATACAATACAATGATTAAATATATATGAAACCCTATGCAACAATGATAAATAAAAATGATCCACACTGTGTCGCATGTACGAAAGAAAACACAGTCAGATAAAGTGACATCAGAAATGATGTGAGATTTGAACATTTTGTCCAAGAAGAAGTTCATGTCCTGAATTCAGGGTTAAGATGTACAGTGGCTTACAAAGTAATCAAATCTCCTGAACTGTTCCGAGGGTCCGTCGGATAGTCAAACCTCGGATTCACTAAGTGGGGTTTGCAATGTGGGTAAAAAATGACCCACCCTAAAAAAAAAGCCCCAAAATAAAGCAAAAAATTTAATTAATTTGAGATCCAAGATCTATTTTGCATGATGAAACAATCTGTTATTTATCAATTCAATTAAGTTCAGTTAATTTTTTATCAAGTATTTTTGTTCTCAATACAAGAAGACGATCAACAGCATTACACCCTTTTTTTCCAGTTAATTCAGAAGTAATTACTTCAAATTTATATAATTAGAATAATAAACCTTTACTGTGTAAAAGAAAACTTGTAACAGCTGGTTTGTTGTAAAAAGAAAAGTGTAATACTGTTGGTTGTCTTTTTGTGTTGTGTCACAAAAAAAACATAATAAAAATTAATTAAATTGAGTTGAATTGAAAAATAACAGATTGTTTCGTCATGCAAAATAGATTTTGGATTTCAAATTAAAGTAAGTTTTATTTTGGGGCTTTTGTTAGGGCTGGTTATTTGTGACCCGTAGGACAATGGGAGTAAACATAATGTTACGATCGCAACAGGGTTAAATACTTGTTGCTGCACACTATTTTTTTGTAATGTGATAAAATTTGGAAAACTTCAAGGGACATGACTACTTTTGCAAGCCACTGTAGATGCAGCTTATACTGAGGCCAACACACAGTATATGGGATTGTGATAACTATAGTAAGCATGCAAAACACCTGATTGGATACAGTACTCTGGATGTGAGATGTAAATGTGATCAAGCAGAGTACGTCTTTCTGTGGTTGGATCAGTGATAAGTTGCATAAACCCTTTGGCTCTAAACAACTCACTGATGGCCTTTTTTTCCAGGAGGAATAAGATCCTCATTGAAGTCACCTAATATAACAGTGGGCTGAATAGCCATGGAATTCAGACCATCCAAGAGGTGTTGCAGATTTCTTAAAAATGTTCCAAGATCAAAACTTGGTGGCCTGTAAACTGTCGCGATGAGAGCTGTGATGGGGGAGTCCACTTTGACAACGTTGAATTCAAGATCTGTGACCTCGTTAAAGAATCTCCGTTCCTGCGGTTGGAGAAGACTCCGGCAGTAAGTGGCTACTCCCCCGCCCTCTTTGGTAGCAATGTCGACTCTGTTCGAGTAGGAGACATGTCTGTTCCGTGAAAAGAAACTATAGCCATCTATTTGGCAAGAAGCTGGAACAGAAGATCCAAATAAATGAGTCTCCGTTAGGCATAAGATATCTGCCAACATAAGTTCATGATGTTGTTTCATGTCCTCATAGTGACAGACAAGGCCTTCGACATTGTGGTGGACAATTGTTAATGTTGCACCCTGATGACCCGACTGGAAATGCAAGAGTGGTCTGGTGTGCAAAAACGATGCTGGTCTCATTGATTCCATAGCCGCTCTGATATTTTCATCGGCGTAGATCTTACTTTCATCGAAATCAATGATTTTAAGACCTTCCAAGGAAGTTGTGCGACTGAGGGCCACATATGCCATTCCAGGTTCAAAAATCCGCCTCAAGGAAATCACCGCAGACTTCATGGTCATGCCTTGTACTTTGTGTGCCGTACATGCAAAAGCCAATTTGATTGGAAATTGCCGTCGGACCACTCCCTTTACGCTAGTCTGTTCCTCAAATCTTTCAATGTAAACAAAGCTGTCTGGTTTACCTTTAATCTTTTTTGTGTGTCCAGCAGTGGGATTATCCAATTTGAGTCCAATTAACTTTACACTACTCTTTCTATCTTTGGTGCTGGTGACGATATCAGCAATGGTGCCAAATGTCCCATTGACAAGACCGTCCTCTACATCCAAATTCCTAATAATCATTACCCTAAAGCCTAATCCAGCCTGTATGTTGTTAGGCAAATCTCGTTTGTTGCCTGCTATGCAACAGCCCAGGTTAATCATGTTTCCTGTCTTTGTAACTCTTTTGTAGTCCTCTGCCTGGACATCAACTGTTACTGCACCTAAAGAGGCCACAACTGCTGCGTTATGGGTGTCCACCTGTTTGTTTGTAGCAAAAATGTGCAGGACATCCATTGGACAGTCTTTGGGGTCAGTAACAGCTTGGGTCAAAAGAGCCCTGTCATCATCAACTAGCAAATCTGCTTTACCTTTAACTCTAATCCGGTTCAGCAGCTCAGCAAATGCCCTGTCGTCTTTCTGCCGCATGATTTCCGTGAGGCGGATCATCTGGAAATTCTCAGTCCATAAATCAAGCACACCATCCTCAGCGACACAAAGGGGTTTTGCTCGCCCAAGGGGGGGAAGCTGGAAGAAGTCTCCGACGGCAAGAACCGAGACCCCCCCCATAAACTTTGTGTTTCCCTTGATTTGTTGAAATCTCCAGTGAACATATGCAAGCAGGTCTTTGGAGACCATTGAGATTTCGTCAATGATTAAGATTTCAACGTTAGAAAGAACTGCCCGCACTTCATCCAATGTATTTCCAAGTCCCTTGTACGGTGGTTTTAAACTTTTGGGCAGCTTCAAGATGGAATGCAAAGTCTTCCCCGATATGTTATACGCCGCAGTGCCAGTAAAAGCTGTGAGGAGAACAGTGGGCTTGGACATGTCACCAATATCAAGAAGTCTAGGAAGCTGGCGCAAGAGCTTTGTTGCCTCCTGGTAAACACATTTGATGACATGAGATTTACCACAGCCTGCTCCTCCCGTCAAGAAATAAAAGAAGGGTTCTGGGTTCTCACCCCAGACGCGCTTCAGGCACCAATCGCGAATGGCGTAAAATGCAGACGCTTGAGTCTCATTTAAACTCCTGTACAGTTGTCTGACAAAATCAGGGCTCAATTTAGGAGCTTCGATTTTTGGCATGTCTACACTGTTTACATCAATTTCGTAATCTGGAATAGGGTCTTGCTCTTCATCTTCTTCTAATGGTGGTCGTTCAGAAGCGCATTCTAAACGGTCCAATTCAACCTCGGGTGCAAAAGTGTTCCAAGCATTACGAACCGGCCCTTGCTTTTTCAGTTCTTCCATAATTTTGTCAATTTGTTTACCCTGCCCTTCATACCTTTTGCGGTTGAAATCCACATATTGTTTAGCCCGATAACTACCACGCGAACCATTGTTATAAAAGGCTTCGTAAGTTGTATGTTCCTCACTTTTCAGGTCCTCATCTCTTCTGTGTGGAAAATACAACTTAAGAAGCCGTCGGTAAAACTTTTCGGGTGTTTTTTTCTGCGAGAAACGAGTAAATCTAATAACTGCAGGTTTTCCCATTGTTCTTTTCTGGATAAATCCTGCATCATTAAGGAGGGGGATTGCATTTGGCCCTTCAATTTGTTTACCGTATAGAACCCTATATTCTGACGCAAATTCTGCCAGGCACATGTGTTCAAACTCTAACGTTTGTGGTCTGTTAAGATATTTTTCGGGCAATCCCGTCATCCAAACATTCTCCTCATCTGGCGACATGTTAATTAGTTTGCTCATCGGAAGGCTCATTTTTACGCCATCTTCATCTGTTTGAAGAAAAATAACACTGCGCGAGGACTTTTTGAGAGGTAGGCTACAAGTGCGCGCGACTGATTCTTGAGCACTAACCTCTCTCTGTTTTGAATAAGCCTGCATAATTTTTTTCATCTCATCGCGTTGGTTGACGTTGGCCGTCTTTAAATCATCAACCACAGATTTGAGAAACTGCGCCATTTCGTGCTCTGGCTTGGCTATGTAGGACATCATGTACTCAATGCAGCTATACTCATCAAGCACATACTGAATGTCCATGTTGGCATTCCATGCCCGCAAGAGATCAGGGTTGTACGCATTCACCCAGCTATCTTTAGGATCACGCTTCATCATTACCACCATTCCAGAAGTAAGAGCATCAACATGAGAATTGTACTCTAATGTGGTCATGTTACAAGCCTGGAGTAACTCTGACAAATCCCTGAAAGATGATTTGTCATCCTTCAGTAAATCCCTGATTGGTTTCAATTTCCTCTTAGCCTCTCTTTGTAGGTTGGATACAAATCTTGATCTGAATTTTTTGGAATTTCTCCTACCTTTTGGCTTAACTTGCTTTGCTTTTTGGTCATCATTTTCCAAATCAAAGTCAATTACAGGGACCGTAATTCTGGTGCGGTCCATTGGAAGTTTGGGGAATCCAAATCGGCATTCAACATTACCTTTTTTGCATGATTTTGAGTGCTTTTTGCTGTGCATTTGAACCTCTGTTACAATTTTGTGGAGCTCGGGATCTCTGGTTTCATCAGGCAACTGACAGGATATATAACGATCTATAAACTTTATGACGTGATCGCAGCATGAGGGGTCTTCCATTTCAGGTGCGTCCTTAATCCATATCACAGCATGGATATGGGGTGAACCCCTTGCCTGAAATTCTACACGATAAAAGTAATCCTCAACTGGCCCAATGGGGTGCGCAGGGGAAAGAATGAGGTCTCTAAACAATGCGTCTACTCTCTTTTCAAACATGCGCATGACAGTGACAGGATTGCTCCTAAGAATGTCACACTTTGCATTCCAGTCAAGTTCAGAAAAACAACTTGCTCTCCATGCTGACCTTTGATGGCCTCAATTACTTCTGGCCATCTCATTTCAGCAGCAGAGAACGTGCAAAAGAAAGTGGGCTTTCCAAGTTGCCTCACCATGGCGTGCAAATCACGTAAACCTTTCTCCCAATAAGCGGGAGTTCCTCTTAAGGGTTGCATGAAACGAGTTGCCTCTTTATTCTGGATAAGTTTTTCCAACTCGTCTTTGTCCTGTAACATTTTGCTGGAAATATTTTTTCCATCTTTGCTGCTTGGTTTCCCTTTCCTTGTCTGAATGGACATACTATCATTAGCTATATGAGTTTCTGTAACAAACTGAGCAAAGAAAAGGTAACTTTGATCTTTGGCAAACCGAGTATCAATTGAGAAAAGCCGAACATTGAAGTACATACTCGGTGAAAGCGCAAGGCGGCGGGATTCATCTAATGTGTTTACTCCAGTTGGGAAATGTACAGGAAATGCCTTGGCTTCAAGTCTGGGAACACTAAAGAAGGAGATGGGCTTGTTCCCCTGAGCTGGCGCAATGCTGAAAATTCCTTCTCCATAAGACAGCACTTCCTGTGATATGTCAGGAGGCTGCATACAAGTGTCAAAATCAGACCAGGTCGAGTGCCTGATGCTCTGCCAGGTTGCTGATCTGCAGCTGCATCAGGTTGCTGATCTGCAGCTGCATCAGGTTGCTGATCATGGCTGCATCATTTCAGATCCTCTAAGTCCTCAATGGGTTGGTCTCTTGGAAACCCTCAAATGTGGCATTTCATTTATAATTATGTCTTTGTAGTCTGGATGGCTCTCTTTAAGCTTGCTCAATCCAGCTAACACATTTTTCATGTTGACTGTGTAAAAATATTGGTAACCTTTGTACTTGGTTTTTCTCTTCAGCTTCACCTGTAAAAGCTGGGCTTCCGCCCTGGGCCTAGGAAGACTGTTTACGACAGTTTCCATGTCAGAAGGAACACAGACAACTGCTCCATGTATTGCCCTTTGCTGACCCTTAGGCAAGGAAACAATTTTTGCAAAAGGCAAAATTTTTGCAATTAATTGCCTTTCAAGAACATTCAATTCCGCAAGCTCAGGGGGAACAGGAGCTAAGTGAAGGTTATTAGCAACAGCAATCGATGGCATCTTTCCCCTACTTAAATGGCTGTCACACGTGTAGCAGATCCACTCCCCCATCCTCTCTTCAGGTACAGAACATGGGCTGGAGCATGCAGATCCACACACGTGAACATAAGCACCTGTTAGACAATCAGCTACTACACGCATATTCTTTGTATATTTATCGCGTTTACAGCGCTTTACTTGATTGGGGAAAAGAGCTCTGTGACACACGGTGCAAACATATGTGGGTCCGTTTTGAATGTTCTTATAAAAGTTTTGTATCGCAGCTTTCATTTCCTCACTCATCAGAGGGCGTGGAGTTTCAAAGTGGAAGCCTACATTTCTTTTGTATTTCCTTCTGATTCGCAAAGCATGTTCTAATTTGAGTTTTTTGGAAATGCATTCCTTTGATAGCCGGATTCTCCTGTTGGCAGCACATTCCTTATTATGTTTGAAGCGATAATCAGGATCTCTGTGATACCTCTCTACCTCTTGTCTCTTCGATCACTGACGCTGCTTATACGCTCATCATTTTTTTGTGTCAACGGCTTCTGAAATTCGAGGTCGCTTCTGAATCGTTGTCCCATACGCTCACTCATAGTTTTTTTTGTCGGCTTCTGAAATCGGGATCATTTCTGATTGTGGCTTATACCGCACATTATTTTTATTTGTGTCTTTTCTTGGTGCTGGGGACATAGTTGTATCTTAAATGTACATAATTTTTTCGAGCCATGCGGAATGGTGCATCTAATTTGTATCTTTTGTTGAGCCGATCCTTCCTTTCTGCCTGTTTAAGAATGTATGTTTTTTTCAAGGCCTGCAGTTTTTTGGTCCTAAATGTTGAGATTTTACATATCTGTCTTTTTGATGTGCATTTTTTTTAATGTTTGTTTCTACATTCTGTCCCTGCTGCGCTTTAACCCTGTCCCTAATCTTTCTTCTCTTGGATTTTGGTGCTTTTGACAAATTTGGAACGTTTGGAGCTGTCTCCTCTAATATGTTTGTAATTTCCCTAAGCCACAGGAGGCATTTCCTCATCTTCAGAGGTGCTCTCTGGTTTCAAAATGGTTGGACTTGCTTCTGTGGCTACAGGTGAAATGTTCTGAGAAGTCAAGTTCTCAGGACGGTTTTCACTGTCCCTGACAAAACCTACTGGCACAAACTCATAGGTGGCATTGGGGCCGCGGTTTCGAAAGAGCTTGTGCAGATGGTTGACCATGTCAGACAGGTTGCTGAAAGTCATCATCACTGCAGTACCACTGGGGTGGGGCAGGCCTGCTGAATTTCTTGAGTGGGAATCAAAAACTCCAAACCGGCCGCTTCTGTCCCTGAAAACTGCAATGCACTCCGGAGTCACCAAAAGAAAAGCATGGGTGACATTTTCCGACAGACATTGCAGTTGCAGGGCAAGAGGCAGACCCAATTGATGAGATCCTCGAGGGCTCCCGCTATCAGCAAAAACATGACCTACCCTCAAGCCAGTTGTGTGTACTGCATAGATGTTGCTATCTGTCAGCACATGGTCAGGCATCTCTTCAAACGTCAAGTGATTGTCAGAAATGTCCCATCACTGATCAGTTGTGTTTAACGCCGACATAAAGTTGGTCTCCTTTTTCAATCACTCTGTCAAGCAACACTGAGTCAAACTGCAACCCCTCGTTGTGGTAAGCTAAAAATGTGAGTGCCATGCATGTGCACTGGTGATTACGGGAAAATGCAGCATACCTCTTGTCGGCCTGGGAATGTGAAGCACTTACCAACAGGAGAGGTGGACCGCTGATCCCGGGTTCCAGCGCAGACGCCTGTAACATTAAAAAAAAGAACAAAAAATGTCAGTATTTGTATAAATATTCACCTGATGAATGTTTGCTACCAATTAGGCCTGTTGTAAACAAATATTTTGTAATTGAGTAATCAGTAAACAATTATTCTAGTGATAGATTAATCGAAAGAAAATTTTGATAAAGTAACATAATGGTAAGAACTGTCATTATAGTAGTATTGGATCGAATTTCAATATAAATCTGTTTATATTTGTGCATCTCAAATAACTTTTTCTGTACTTTAAAAATTTATCTGTAACAATATTAGCTCACTTTTTTAGCCAACTTGAAAAAACTAATTTTTAAATTATATTCAATTTCATAAAAATAAAAATGCACAAATAATAAGAAGCACGCTCAAAAATTGGAAAATACACATTTCTTAAATATATAAACTCACTTTGCACAGACATTTGTGGCTTTTGTGCTCATGTGAGTGACAGGATCTTTGGCACCTTTGTCATACTCAGAACCAATATGCCAACTTTGTTCACAACATGTTTCACTGTTCCACCCATTTGTTGAGACTAAGATGGTAGGAAGGAGTTACCTGGCAGCTCCCATCCCGGACGTGGTCCTCCAGCGGCACGGAAGAGGACTCGGCGGACGTCCATCGGGGGGACCGGACTCCGTGCCTGGCGACGAGCGGGCCTGGTGGTCTCTCTCGGCGCTCCCTCCGTCTATAAATCAACAGAAGCTATCAACTTGGTGCAAAGTGAACATATACATTTCATCATCTCAAAGTCTGGGATATATTTTCTGAAACAATTTCATACCTGCAGCTCCACCGGATTCAGCTGGGAGGGATCAGGAATTGGACGACGCCTGGGACTCGTCTTCTAATAAAAAAAAAACAAAAAACAGAAAAAATTATATAATTGTTAAAACTACCTGTGGCACATCAAATTCAAATATTATTTATTTTTTTTAATTAAATAAAATACCTTCTTCCCCTTCGGAGAGCGTGTAGGTAGCGGATCGTCAAGGCCAGACGCAGGAACGATCCGGTCCATCTCCTCCAGCACCGCTGGGCTGAACCACACAGGATTCGGGGGGATGGAAGAATCCAACAGGTCTCCCTGTAAAATGAAAAAACAAATGCTTAAAATAGATTCATTTTTACATTGAGGACACAACATGATTTGCTTTGAGTTGAAGAAAAGCATACCTGTTGGTCAACCATCCTCCCAGTGGCGTGTGGACAGCCATCCCCACCCTGGAACCCGCGCGACACCTGTAAACATTGAAAAATGATTTTCAGTGGCAGCAAACCCATCTGGGTCCAGGGTACACAGTCAAATATACACATTGATGGACTCTTAAAGGTTAAACATACAAATTATTGGTTAAATCAGCTAATTATGTATCTAGTACCTTCCGGCCTCCACGAACCACAGTCCACTCGAAGGGGTCGGAACGACGTGAAGCAGCAGACCTCGCCAACCACGACCAGCCGAGGGAGGGGACGTCTCGCCACCGGGGGGGAAGCCGTCCCAGGGGGGGAAGGAGCCAACGTCAGTGGAGCAGGAGGTTTGGCTGCACTTAACTCAAATTGCGAGCAGACCGCCGTCTCAAGCAACTGAGAAAGTACGTCCATTCCACGATGGTCGCTCAAGTGAACCTACAACAGATATAGAACACATTTTATAAAATACAGTACACCAAAAAATTTTTTTACAATTCACAATAAAAAAAAAATTTAAATTCAACTTACACCATCCCTGCTCCACAAGTCCAGGCTGCTCACTGGGAATGTTCAGTGACCGGAGGTACCGAACACCTCTCAGAGCAGCCACACGCTGAAACTCTTGCCGCAGCAGCTGTGAACACTCTCCTCCACGCGAAGCGTGGTGGAAAGTCCACAACGACCACCTGTAGATCCAAATAAATGAACCAAAATGAATATACGCCATTTTTTCCAGATATATTTGATCATGAATAAATGCACGGATATTATACTTACATTAGCAGAGAGGTTGCAGACGGTCGCAACAAAGCGTCAAAGTCCACACCGGCCTCGACGAAGGTCCTGCTGGCGGTCAAGTTGTTACTTGGGGCCAGAAGACAGATCACCTCGGGGGGCCGAGGCAGAACTGCATCCAGCACCTCAAGCCGCAACTCTCCCGCAGAGGCCCCGGGGGATGCAAGCACCCCTAAGGAGAAGTCGCCCTTTGGCATGGTAGAATACCCATCCACAATAGCACGCAGATGGGAATCGCCAACCAAAAGAGCAAACTGAAAAATAAAAACAAACATTAAGTTTCATGATTGATTTCATCATTCAAATATTTGTGTATGAGATCGACAAAAATAATTACCTTCTTCTCCAGAGCCTCGGCAGAAGGCAGAACCAACTTGCAGCTCCGTCTGGTCACCCGGGAAGCTGGCCACGTCTCCACCAGATGGCGACGCCCCGTCCCACGGCCTGGTTAGAGACATGCAGTTATAAAGATTAGGATTTCATTCCTATGAAAATTTAGCAACAAAAAAAAAAAACAAAGATTTTATCTACTTACGTGACCCAGCAGAGGTCGATGGCACCTGGGGCTCCTCCTGGCGCACAACGGGAGGCGACATCTGCAAAATAATTATTTAAAAAAATGTTTAGATTAACTACAAACATAACTGGATAAATGATCCTGAACTTGTCATGAACATACCTGGTCGGACAGGGCACCCTCCAGCAGTCGTGGCATCTAAAGAAATAAATAAAATGAGTTAAGCAAATGACTTATCATCCAACAATTAGTAAGTAAAACATAAAATGAGAGCTGTATACCTTCTTCGGCGGACCGAGCGGTGTTCCAAGCGCTGGGTGTGGGCGGTGATGTCCCAGGCTGTAAACACAGAAATGATTATAATCATGCTTAAAGTCAAAACTATAGTAAGAACTACTATCAGACAAAAAGAATTACTGCAATGTCTAATTTATCTACCTTGGCGATGTCCGGCACACTCTCCAGCTTCCTCCATCTCAGCTTCGCAGCCTCAGAGCGACGTCCTTTGCGTGGCATCCTGAAAGAGAATAAAAAAAGAAAACCCTGGGGGGGGAAGCTGATTATTTAAAGAATATTTTTAGGAATGTGTGTGTGTGTGTGTGTGTTGGGGTGTGTAAGTGAATGTTACTATGTGCCAAAAACCTTTATGTAGATATACTATGTGTCTGTAGAATTAAAAGGTATCAGTAGAAGTGAATTAAGAAGATTGTGTGGTGATGCAGAGGTGGGATTCACAGCAGGCAGCAGTGGAAAACTTCCAAATCGCAGAGTCTCGCACAAGTGAAAAGCTGTAATGAAAAAGAAAATACATTTCAATTAAAAAAGTACCCTAAAATATATTTAATATAAAAAATTAGATTAATATTTTTTTTAATACAAGGATATAGTTCAAACTGTTCTGAGGCTTCTAAACACCTTTTTTTCTATAGTTTTATTTCAAACAAATAAGAACATACATAAGAACATTAATTAAATAACTACTTCAAAACAGACTTGCCGCTGAAGTCACAAATTAAACTTATAAAAATATCTGATAATTAGGATATGGCCATGAACAGCAACCATTACCTGGGAGCACGTGGCAAGTTGCTCTCTAAAATGTTAATGTGATTGGTTTGGTTCTATTTAAATAGTTTGGAACTGCACAAACCCTACTGCAACCTAAACCGAAACCAGTTTAGTACAACGAAACCAATCACATTAACATCTTAAAAAGCAACTTGCCACGTGCTCATAGGAACTATGGCTGTATTCTAATAATCAGACTGAGTTTAATTTGTGGCTTCAGTGCAAGTGTGTTTAAAGTTTAATTTAATCAACGTCTTTAAGTATGTTCTTTATTTTTATGAAATAAAACTATATAAAAAATAAATAAGTAAAAAAATGTTTTTTTAAATTGCTCACTAAACAAAAAGGCAGTATCTGTGATTAGCCATATTTGTCATCGCTACCGACAGATAAGGAAACATAAAGATTTGGCTACAATTTTTAAAGTTGAACAAAGAACCCAAAAGGGTTTATACTAGTTCATTTCATTGTGTGGCTAAACGGAAGAAAACCCGCATCCCTATCACAAGGAACTATGCTAGTGCGGGTTATTTCCGGTAATTTCTGCAAGTCACCATCTCTCCCCACAATAGCTGTAAGTTGCAGTACAACCATATTTTTCAACTTTAAAGTTTTATAGTTGGTGTTCTGACATATTTTATAGCCTAAAAACTCTGACGTTAGCAGTTTAGGCTGAATTCGCCCTCATAAATCACACAAAGCCTCGTGGTGAGCTAGCTAGCAATCAGAGCCACCACGAACCAATCCACAGCAGTTAAATGTTTTAAATCAACCACTTTCTCAAAGAACACATTACATCTAACAAATTTAAGCAGGTATAAATATATAGTAATCAAATAAATAAAATAACTAATATATTTTATGGATATAGAGCAGAAGCACGTCTTACCTCAACAGTAGCAGATCCGAAAGTGGGTAGTTCCAGAACGTTCCAGCGTCTTAAGAATACGTGTCAGCCAATCAGAGCTTAAGATTTTCCCGCGTATGACGGGAAAATCTCGCGTCATCAGGAGATTTTCTTCTGCTGACCAGTACCAGTCAGCTTTGCAAAACAACAATTTGCAATAAAAAAATGCACCAAAATAACATTTTAAACAATAAGGATCCAGTCAACACAGCTGATTGGCAGCTTTAGCACCTTACATCACAGACATATGTACAAGATGTTACGGCTGACATTTTCAAGCATGTATGGTATATGCTTCTGCTGACTAGTCAGTTTCACACACACAAAAAAAGTATTTGAAAAGATGGAACATAACCTAGCTCCCTGAGTTATGTAACTGCACAGCTTTGCTTTGCAAGGCAGTACACTCATTTTAGAAAGACAAAAAGCAAAAATGCTCATTTTGAGAAAAAGACTGATCTAAATGCTTATTTTATCAGTAACCTGAGAGAAAAAAAAGTCTAAAATGCTTATCATAGGGAAAAGACTGATGGAAATTCACAGGCGGTGCGCTAACTTGATAGAATAAAATAACTGAAATGCTTATTTTAGAGAAAAGTGAATAATTACCTTGAGTCACAGTGAAAAGCTAATGTTTGTGCTAATGTTAATGCACTGCCTTGCTACAAAGGCACTGAACTAACCTACTTAATATAATACATAATACAGTGTAATATTATTACGGTGCACTGACTTGAGAGGAATATGGAGGTATTAATTTTGAATTTTCAGTAAGCTTTATTATAAATGGCTACACTAATCCTATGAATAAGTGTGATTTGGTTAAATCAGTAATATAATGCTCAAAACATTCTGCCATGTCTGTTGTTATAACATTCTGCTCCGCCCTCTATATTAAGTTAGGTTCCAACATCATTGTAGTTCTTCACTTCCAACTTGTCCCTCCTCTGTAGTAAGAGTTCCGCCATCACAGTAGTTCTAACCTTCAGTAATCATTGTAGTTCTAAGGGAGCTCAGTCCTCCATTAAGGTGGAGGAAAACTTAACATTAATATTATTACTGCTACCCACAGACAAATATTTAGGCTTTTATTTAAAAACTTTCAGTAAGCTTAATTATAAATGGCGACATTAATCCCATGTTTAACAATGGTTGTGTTAAACCAGCTATATACTGTCCAAAACAGCAAGTAGTTCTGAATGCCAGCTTAGTCGTCCTCTGTAGTAACTGAATGTTCCGCCATGTTGTAGTTTTAACCTTCAGTCATTGTAGTTCTAGAGCAGCTCAACTGTCATGTGAGTGAGACACAGAGGGAGAGACAGAATTGTAACTGTTTGATACAGTTAGTCTTCCTAACTGCTTCGCAGTAACCTAAGAGAAAAAGATAATAAAGGCCTGAGAGGAATATTCAGGCTTCTATTTATAAAAGTGACCTTTTAGTTATAAATGGATGTCATTTATAACAAAAAAGTAACTGAGTAACTGTAGTTCAGCCATCGTTGTATTTTTTAACTGCCAGCTCAGCTCTCGTCTCTAGTAATAACAGAGTTCTGCCATTAATGTAGTTCTAACATTCTGCTCAGCCTTCTTCTGTAGTAAGTCAGAGTACCGCCATGTTGTTTTCAAACATTCTGGTCATCTCTGTGTTTTAACTGAGTCTTTGCCATAGTTATAACTACAGAGATAATGTCTTTGAAGTCCTAAGTGTGTCCAGCGTTCTGATGCTAAAAATTAGCATCAATGCTAAAGAAAGCTTCAATGTACTCTATAGAATGTGGAGATTCACAAGCATGTCAACAAACATGGACTTCTGCCATTCTTTATGTCATAATTGGTGTGTAAGTTAAAATTAGCCAAAATGCTAATGTTAGGCTAAATGCTGTCGCTGGCATGTGGAGTATCACTATGCATGATATCCTTATTTGACTTATTCCATTCAGTATACTGAACATGGCTAATAAGCAAGAAAAACAAATAAAAGGTTTTTTTTGGGAAAAGGCTAATGCTAAT